>OY101441.1:50877526-50912097 GCA_956483585.1 Gymnocheta viridis | reverse complement strand
AAAAAGTTGGATTTTCAACGAGTTATTTCCAGTTTTCCAAATTAGGTTGCTCTAAGGGATGGCCACATTTTTTTTGGGAAGGAGTCAACGTGGGCAGAAAAAGTTGAATGGGTTTTGAAGACAAAGTCCTCCTCTATTATTGTTCATAAATGGATTCTTTAACAGTTGGATTTTGAACGAGTTATTTCCAGTTTTCCAAATTAGGTTGCTCTAAGGGATGGCCACATTTTTTTTGGGAAGGAGTCAACGTGGGCAGAAAAAGTTGAATGGGTTTTGAAGACAAAGTCCTCCTCTATTATTGTTCATAAATGGATTCTTTAACAGTTGGATTTTGAACGAGTTATTTCCAGTTTTCCAAATTAGGTTGCTCTAAGGGATGGCCACATTTTTTTTGGGAAGGAGTCAACGTGGGCAGAAAAAGTTGAATGGGTTTTAAAGACAAAGTGCTCCTCTATTATTGTTCATAAATGGATTCTAAAAAAGTTGGATTTTCAACGAGTTATTTCCAGTTTTCCAAATTAGGTTGCTCTAAGGGATGGCCACATTTTTTTGGGAAGGAGTCAACGTGGGCAGAAAAAGTTGAATGGGTTTTGAAGACAAAGTGCTCCTCTATTATTGTTCATAAATGGATTCTTAAAAAGTTGGATTTTCAACGAATTATTTCCAGTTTTCCAAATTAGGTTGCTCTAAGGGATGGCCACATTTTTTTGGGAAGGAGTCAACGTGGGCAGAAAAAGTTGAATGGGTTTTAAAGACAAAGTGCTCCTCTATTATTGTTCATAAATGGATTCTAAAAAAGTTGGATTTTCAACGAGTTATTTCCAGTTTTCCAAATTAGGTTGCTCTAAGGGATGGCCACATTTTTTTTGGGAAGGAGTCAACGTGGGCAGAAAAAGTTGAATGGGTTTTGAAGACAAAGTCCTCCTCTATTATTGTTCAGATGTGGATTCTTAAAAAGTTGGATTTTCAACGAGTTATTTCCAGTTTTCAAAATTAGGTTGCTCTTAAGGGATGGCCACATTTTTTTTGGGAAGGAGTCAACGTGGGCAGAAAAAGTTGAATGGGTTTTGAAGACAAAGTCCTCCTCTATTATTGTTCATAAATGGATTCTAAAAAAGTTGGATTTTCAACGAGTTATTTCCAGTTTTCCAAATTAGGTTGCTCTAAGGGATGGCCACATTTTTTTTGGGAAGGAGTCAACGTGGGCAGAAAAAGTTGAATGGGTTTTAAAGACAAAGTGCTCCTCTATTATTGTTCATAAATGGATTCTTTAACAGTTGGATTTTGAACGAGTTATTTCCAGTTTTCCAAATTAGGTTGCTCTAAGGGATGGCCACATTTTTTTTGGGAAGGAGTCAACGTGGGCAGAAAAAGTTGAATGGGTTTTGAAGACAAAGTCCTCCTCTATTATTGTTCATAAATGGATTCTTAAAAAGTTGGATTTTCAACAAATTATTTCCAGTTTTCAAAATTAGGTTGCTCTTAAGGGATGGCCACATTTTTTTTGGGAAGGAGTCAACGTGGGCAGAAAAAAGTTGAATGGGTTTAAAGACAAAGTGCTCCTCCATTATTGGTCATAAATGGATTCTTTAACAGTTTGATTCAACTTTTTCTGCCCACGTTGACTCCTTCCCAAAAAAAATGTGGCCATCCCTTAGAGCAACCTAATTTGGAAAACTGGAAATAACTCGTTCAAAATCCAACTGTTAAAGAATCCATTTATGAACAATAATAGAGGAGCACTTTGTCTTTAAAACCCATTCAACTTTTTCTGCCCACGTTGACTCCTTCCCAAAAAAATGTGGCCATCCCTTAGAGCAACCTAATTTTGAAAACTGGAAATAATTCGTTGAAAATCCAACTTTTTAAGAATCCACATCTGAACAATAATAGAGGAGCACTTTCTCTTCAAAACCCATTCAACTTTTTCTGCCCACGTTGACTCCTTCCCAAAAAAATGTGGCCATCCCTTAGAGCAACCTAATTTGGAAAACTGGAAATAACTCGTTCAAAATCCAACTGTTAAAGAATCCATTTATGAACAATAATAGAGGAGCACTTTGTCTTTAACACTTTGTCTTTAAAACCCATTCAACTTTTTCTGCCCACGTTGACTCCTTCCCAAAAAAATGTGGCCATCCCTTAGAGCAACCTAATTGGAAAACTGGAAATAACTCGTTCAAAATCCAACTGTTAAGAATCCATTATGAACAATAATAGAGGAGCACTTTGTCTTTAAAACCCATTCAACTTTTTCTGCCCACGTTGACTCTTCCCAAAAAAATGTGGCCATCCCTTAGAGCAACCTAATTTGGAAAACTGGAAATAACTCGTTCAAAATCCAACTGTAAAGAATCCATTTATGAACAATAATAGAGGAGCACTTTGTCTTTAAAACCCATTCAACTTTTTCTGCCCACGTTGACTCCTTCCCAAAAAAATGTGGCCATCCCTTAGAGCAACCTAATTTGGAAACTGGAAATAACTCGTTCAAAATCAACTGTTAAAGATCATTTATGAACAATAATAGAGGAGCACTTTGTCTTTTAAAACCCCATTCAACTTTTTCTGCCACGTTGACTCCTTCCCAAAAAATGTGGCCATCCCTTAGAGCAACCTAATTTGGAAAACTGGAAATAACTCGTTGAAAATCCAACTTTTTAGAATCCATTTATGAACAATAATAGAGGAGCACTTTGTCTTTAAAACCCATTCAACTTTTTCTGCCCACGTTGACTCCTCCCAAAAAAAATGTGGCCATCCCTTAGAGCAACCTAATTTGGAAAACTGGAAAAAACTCGTTCAAAATCCAACTGTTAAAGAATCCATTTATGAACAATAATAGAGGAGGACTTTGTCTTCAAAACCCATTCAACTTTTTCTGCCCACGTTGACTCCTTCCCAAAAAAATGTGGCCATCCCTTAGAGCAACCTAATTTGGAAAACTGGATATAATTCGTTGAAAATCCAACTTTTTAGAATCCATTTATGAACAATAATAGAGGAGCACTTTCTCTTCAAAACCCATTCAACTTTTTCTGCCCACGTTGACTCCTTCCCAAAAAAATGTGGCCATCCCTTAGAGCAACCTAATTTGGAAAACTGGAAATAACTCGTTGAAAATCCAACTTTTTTAGAATCCATTTATGAACAATAATAGAGGAGGACTTTGTCTTCAAAACCCATTCAACTTTTTCTGCCCACGTTGACTCCTTCCCAAAAAAATGTGGCCATCCCTTAGAGCAACCTAATTTTGAAAACTGGAAATAATTCGTTGAAAATCCAACTTTTTAAGAATCCACATCTGAACAATAATAGAGGAGCACTTTGTCTTCAAAACCCATTCAACTTTTTCTGCCCACGTTGACTCCTTCCCAAAAAAAATGTGGCCATCCCTTAGAGCAACCTAATTTGGAAAACTGGAAATAACTCGTTCAAAATCCAACTGTTAAAGAATCCATTTATGAACAATAATAGAGGAGCACTTTGTCTTTAAAACCCATTCAACTTTTTCTGCCCACGTTGACTCCTTCCCAAAAAAATGTGGCCATCCCTTAGAGCAACCTAATTTGGAAAACTGGAAATAACTCGTTCAAAATCCAACTGTTAAAGAATCCATTTATGAACAATAATAGAGGAGCACTTTGTCTTTAAAACCCATTCAACTTTTTCTGCCCACGTTGACTCCTTCCCAAAAAAATGTGGCCATCCCTTAGAGCAACCTAATTTGGAAAACTGGAAATAACTCGTTGAAAATCCAACTTTTTTTAGAATCCATTTATGAACAATAATAGAGTAGGACTTTGTCTTCAAAACCCATTCAACTTTTTCTGCCCACGTTGACTCCTTCCCAAAAAAATGTGGCCATCCCTTAGAGCAACCTAATTTGGAAAACTGGAAATAACTCGTTCAAAATCCAACTGTTAAAGAATCCATTTATGAACAATAATAGAGGAGCACTTTGTCTTTAAAACCCATTCAACTTTTTCTGCCCACGTTGACTCCTTCCCAAAAAAATGTGGCCATCCCTTAGAGCAACCTAATTTTGAAAACTGGAAATAATTCGTTGAAAATCCAACTTTTTAAGAATCCACATCTGAACAATAATAGAGGAGGACTTTGTCTTCAAAACCCATTCAACTTTTTCTGCCCACGTTGACTCCTTCCCAAAAAAAATGTGGCCATCCCTTAGAGCAACCTAATTTGGAAAACTGGAAAATAACTCGTTGAAAATCCAACTTTTTTAGAATCCATTTATGAACAATAATAGAGGAGCACTTTGTCTTTAAAACCCATTCAACTTTTTCTGCCCACGTTGACTCCTTCCCAAAAAAATGTGGCCATCCCTTAGAGCAACCTAATTTGGAAAACTGGAAATAATTCGTTGAAAATCCAACTTTTTAAGAATCCATTTATGAACAATAATAGAGGAGCACTTTGTCTTCAAAACCCATTCAACTTTTTCTGCCCACGTTGACTCCTTCCCAAAAAAAATGTGGCCATCCCTTAGAGCAACCTAATTTTGAAAACTGGAAATAATTTGTTGAAAATCCAACTTTTTAAGAATCCATTTATGAACAATAATAGAGGAGGACTTTGTCTTCAAAACCCATTCAACTTTTTCTGCCCACGTTGACTCCTTCCCAAAAAAATGTGGCCATCCCTTAGAGCAACCTAATTTGGAAAACTGGAAATAACTCGTTCAAAATCCAACTGTTAAAGAATCCATTTATAAACAATAATAGAGGAGCACTTTGTCTTCAAAACCCATTCAACTTTTTCTGCCCACGTTGACTCCTTCCCAAAAAAAATGTGGCCATCCCTTAGAGCAACCTAATTTGGAAAACTGGAAATAATTTGTTGAAAATCCAACTTTTTAAGAATCCATTTATGAACAATAATAGAGGAGGACTTTGTCTTCAAAACCCATTCAACTTTTTCTGCCCACGTTGACTCCTTCCCAAAAAAATGTGGCCATCCCTTAGAGCAACCTAATTTGGAAAACTGGAAATAACTCGTTGAAAATCCAACTTTTTAAGAATCCACATCTGAACAATAATAGAGGAGCACTTTCTCTTCAAAACCCATTCAACTTTTTCTGCCCACGTTGACTCCTTCCCAAAAAAATGTGGCCATCCCTTAGAGCAACCTAATTTGGAAAACTGGAAATAACTCGTTCAAAATCCAACTGTTAAAGAATCCATTTATGAACAATAATAGAGGAGCACTTTGTCTTTAAAACCCATTCAACTTTTTCTGCCCACGTTGACTCCTTCCCAAAAAAATGTGGCCATCCCTTAGAGCAACCTAATTTTGAAAACTGGAAATAATTCGTTGAAAATCCAACTTTTTAAGAATCCACATCTGAACAATAATAGAGGAGCACTTTCTCTTCAAAACCCATTCAACTTTTTCTGCCCACGTTGACTCCTTCCCAAAAAAATGTGGCCATCCCTTAGAGCAACCTAATTTGGAAAACTGGAAATAACTCGTTCAAAATCCAACTGTTAAAGAATCCATTTATGAACAATAATAGAGGAGCACTTTGTCTTTAAAACCCATTCAACTTTTTCTGCCCACGTTGACTCCTTCCCAAAAAAATGTGGCCATCCCTTAGAGCAACCTAATTTGGAAAACTGGAAATAACTCGTTCAAAATCCAACTGTTAAAGAATCCATTTATGAACAATAATAGAGGAGCACTTTGTCTTTAAAACCCATTCAACTTTTTCTGCCCACGTTGACTCCTTCCCAAAAAAATGTGGCCATCCCTTAGAGCAACCTAATTTGGAAAACTGGAAATAACTCGTTCAAAATCCAACTGTTAAAGAATCCATTTATGAACAATAATAGAGGAGCACTTTGTCTTTAAAACCCATTCAACTTTTTCTGCCCACGTTGACTCCTTCCCAAAAAAATGTGGCCATCCCTTAGAGCAACCTAATTTGGAAAACTGGAAATAACTCGTTCAAAATCCAACTGTTAAAGAATCCATTTATGAACAATAATAGAGGAGCACTTTGTCTTTAAAACCCATTCAACTTTTTCTGCCCACGTTGACGCCTTCCCAAAAAAATGTGGCCATCCCTTAGAGCAACCTAATTTGGAAAACTGGAAATAACTCGTTGAAAATCCAACTTTTTTAGAATCCATTTATGAACAATAATAGAGGAGCACTTTGTCTTTAAAACCCATTCAACTTTTTCTGCCCACGTTGACTCCTTCCGAAAATAATTCCATTTCTAATGGATTAAATAAGATTTTATATGTGTACAGAGTCCTGTTAGCATGCTAACAGAGCTCTGTTAAACTCTGTGGTTTGTGTCTAGGGAGTTATATTTTAAAATTTAACTTCACACACATTAATTTTTGTCGTTTTCCATACGTATTCAAGAATTAAATTTTACACAATTTTTGTTTTATTTTTATTTTTGTTGAGTGGAAAAATTTCTTTCGTTTTTTTTAATTTTTTATTTGGATCTTTGCGCTCACAAATTCGACATATGGCCAAAAAGTTGTTATTTCAAAATGTTCAATGACACAATAAATATGAAAAGTTTAAATTAAATTCAATTTTGAATGTTGCTTAATGAAACTCTAGCAGTTAATATTAAAATCTGTAACGAAATGAGTTTTTGAAAATATACATAATATTATGTATTTATTTATTTTAAAATGCAGTTTGGTGAAATTAGGCTAATAAAAGAGCAAATTGTACAAATTAATTTTGTTATTTTGAGGATAAGTCCATAATGAGAAGAGGCTAGGAAAAAGTCACGAAGCTTAGGCATAAATTTCGAGGATAAACAACCCAAAAAGAGTCATGAAATTGCCTCAAAAAAGTTAAGCTGGCAACGCTGTTCGGTACAAACATCTACAACAGCGGCGCACTGTGGCTGAAAATCGTTTTTCATTGGCCAAAACTCTGTAACTTTTGAACCGATCAAAATATTGAAGTAATTTTTTTTTTATTGGATAGATATTTAGTTCAGCTTGACTCAGTTTAAATTTTATTAAAATTGATTGAGGACTTTTTAAGGAATTCTAGGTCAAAGTTGAACTTTTGAATTTTTTTTAACTTTTTGAGTGAAATATGGAATTATTATTTTTTTATTTATTAAAAAAATTGAATATTTGGAAATTAATAATAATTATAAATAATTTTTGTAATAATGGAATTTTTTTTATGTTACACTTAAAAAAAATTTTACACTGAAAAAAATAGTAAAATCAACTGGAGATTTTGCTATTACAGAAAAATTAAAAATTTTTTGCTGACAAATTTGCAAATTTGTTTACACTCAAAGAATAGTTACACTTAAAAAAAACGTTAATAATATTATCTAAAAATATTACTATTACTACAGAAAAATTTATTATTTTTTGCTGTCAAATTTGATAATTTTAAAAACATTTTAAAATAAAAACTGCAATAAATTTTAATAGCATTTGTAACAATGGTAGGTTCGTTTATTATTATTTTTTACTAATACTATGTTTTTCGTACTTAAATAACAATGAAAGGCAATTATAATTATTATTCATTTGACTCAAATATTGATTGCAAATATTCCATATTTTGTTCTGTGCTATCTCTGTTCTTTAGTAGTTTTTTGGCTTCTTCATCTAAATCCCGATGTTCCACTTTTCATTGATTTCGAATACTGGAGATAAACGGATCTGACGTTGCCAATAATATATTAAATAGATCTTCATTTGTTGAATTTCTTGAAATTTTTCTCTATAAAATCTGTAATCCTTGTTCCTTTTTTCCTGAGCCTCCTCTGATAGATCTCCAAGTGGCACCAATTGATATTTAATGACATCTTCTCCATGATAAAGGATTTTGTGAACTGTTGCAGACATATTTCTCCATGGGTAGTTGGTTGTATATATTTTTGCAGTTTCCTTTGCATAATCTCCAAATTTTCTAGAGTCAATTTCTTCATTGCACGCAAGTACTTCTAGGATTATTTTAAATCTGAAAATGAGGTTTAAATCCACTCCTGTTATTTCAGATGCTGTTTCTGGATCTGAAAAGAATCTTCTTGCGGTATTGCCATCATTTGTATTGCCTGACCCTTGTTTTGGCTGATCTATAATCAATCCTAATTTGCGATATTCATCTTGAACATGTTTCTTTTTTGCACTTCTTAACTCTTTGTTGGTTTCGTTGTTTCTTATTGATCCTGAAGACCCGAAATCCAAATCATAACTGATTTTTAGTATGTGTTCCATAAGTCGTATTCTTGCATGTAGTGGTGATAATCCAAATTCATATGCATCGGTATTATCTAATGATTTTGTCGGGACCTGGTTTAATTGGGTTGATGTTGCTTGGCATATAATGCAGCTGGATGCAGCCTTCGTGTTAGTCAAAGCCTGACCTACTTTTCCATCTATCATTGTCAGCACTAATTGGTAGCTTACTTCAATTTGCTGCCCATCTAACTGTAATTGTAATGGCTGTAGTGTTGCAATTTGGGTCTTGATATCACTAACTTCTTTGCTAATGGCATCATGAGTTTCTTTTTTGAATTCAAATTTGATTGGCCTGCAGTATTTCGTAGAAGATGGTGTCTCATTTTTCCAAATATCCATTGTTTGCGTTGTACTAGTCGAAGGATCTGAATCTTCCAAAATCTTTTTCAATCGCAATGGTACAAATGATACCATGAACATATCTGAGTCCGAAATATTTTCACTGCTTTGACGAAATTAGATAATTGCTCTTGCATTTCGGTGCTACACGAATTTAAGTTTATTTTAACGTAACTAAGAACATCTTCCTGGTTTTTGTTTCTAAAATACTCTTCCGCCAGTTCTTTATAACTGAAGCTCTCCATATTTTTGTGAATATTTTTATTTGCGTCTGTTATGTTTTACCCGCACACCTAGAGGATTAACTTATTACTGAGTAATCCCTTATCGAATCCGTAGTTTTATACATTTTTAGATACATGTTATTCACACATTGATCTTTAATTTCATAGCAGGTAGTGCTTAAATTGCACAAAACTGCACATGTTGTCCAGACCTTAATATCAGGTAAAACCGATTAGTATCTCGCCAATATTTGTTGTTGTTGTTGGGTTGTTTTTTTTTCTTTAGTGCTTTAATGTCGCGATTATTGTTATAAAATTGTTTATGACTTTGGTTGACCTAACATTTGGTAACAGCTAAATTTAGAAAGAGATCATATGTTTACTTTAGAATTTTGTGATAATTTTATGACTTATTTTTGGCTGATCAAAGCAAAGCCATTAAACCCTTTCGCAGGTATTATATTTAATTTTTTTAGTTTTACGTAGTCTAAAGTAAAAAACATAAACTTTTAGGCAAAAAAGTGAAAATTATATACACCATTGTATACGAGTACTTTGGAGTAATTTCATTAAAATGAAAAAAGTGTTCTACAGGCGGCTCGTCGCGGGTGCAAAAGTATATATAGCGTTAAAGAGGACACTTTCACCTTTCTCCGGGTGGTATACATTTCTTGTTCCCTTTTGTTCCCTAGAAGTTCTATTCCACTAAAGTTTAAATTTGAGAAAAAT
Source organism: Gymnocheta viridis (assembly GCA_956483585.1). Lineage (NCBI taxonomy): Eukaryota > Metazoa > Arthropoda > Insecta > Diptera > Tachinidae > Gymnocheta > Gymnocheta viridis. Next base: position 50,902,544 of record OY101441.1, on the reverse strand, counting down.
ATAGTAGTTTCATAAATATTCCGTAACGCCCTTAATATTAAACGCTAGATCTCTGACCACTTACAACAACTAAAGACTATAATCCTACCAATGTTATAAAAAAGACCGCAGGCCATTATCGATGATAGCTTGCGAGTAGTAACCATTTATTTTTGATAAAAAACAACAGAAAAACACCTTTTTCTCAAATTAGAAAAAACCGTTGAGTTTGACAGCATACCACGCTCACAATTATCAATAGTTTAACCTAATTTTTTGGCTACCTTAATCTGGATATATTAGCTGCAAAAGGGCGTAAAAATTTTAAAAATCGGTGACAAAAAAAAATTTGAGTTTTGGCCAATGAAAAACGATTTTCAGCCACAGTGCGGCGGCAGCGAAGCTAAAAATTCCATAAAAAAATAGCTAGAATGAAGTGTATTGTCATTAAGAGCAAAATACGAGCAAAATTAAATTATCAACCACATCACTTTGTCTTTTTGTCTTTCTATTTAAATAAATGCATTTGTTGTCGATACTCTTACGAGTTATTGTTGCAGTTCATAAGCTACTGTAAACTGATTTCAGAAAACAATATTAAATTGTCATATTTAACACTATTATTAGTTGCATTAGTAATATTAGTAACATTGTAAACTAATTATTGATATAAAACAAAACAAATTTATTGAAAATATGTTTTGTGATACGAGTATAATCGAGTTAATTATTTGACTGAAACAAACTAACAACAACAAAAAAGTTATGTAATTAAATTAAATTTAAATTGAATAAAAAATAAAGATAAAGTTTAATAGTTTTTGATGACATAAAACACCTGAAACAAATTTAATCATAAATAAAATATCTGCTGTAGGGCATTCCGGTAAACAATTAGTTAAAAACTAGATACAAGCAGATGTTTTTGGCAGGTAAATCAATACTTTTCCCGATGTTTTTCGTGCGGAAACTAATAAATTTCAATATTGCAAAAAAAACAAATCTGACTTTTTTAAATTTTGAAGTTAAGGTTAAGGAAACGTTTTTTCGTATTAGGAGAAAGAAGCTCTAAGGTAGATGGTTTTGTGCTGCTGAAGCGGGGTTGTAGCCGGTTGAAATTTTGCTCCAATAAAAAGTCATTCTCTTTGCCTCTCTCATCTACAATCTGCCATGTTATGCCAGCACAATTCTTCTCGTGTGTGAACAATAAAATATTCAATTATGTTGTACGAGTATAACGTACTGTGGAGCAAAGCAAAAGCGTATACGCAATTATGAAAAAATCGGAACGTATTCGCTTTGGTACATACCCAAAAATATAAGCCCTATTCAATTACTGAAAGTTGGAAATAATTGTTAGTATTTTTACGTGATCGAAAAAACGGCAACGAGAGATTGAAAAATATAATTTTAGAGAAAAAAAAATTGTTGTAGGTTTTTGGTAGCAAAACTTTTCAAACAGCAGTTTTGTGGTTTGGTTTCCAAAAAAAAAACACTATCTGAAATAAAACTTTATTAATATTAAAGATTTTTAAGAAACTGATTTTCTTTAAAAAGATAAGGTTGTTATTTCTCACAATTTAGGGATATCGGCAGCCGTTAAGTGAGTTAAAACCGATGGAAGGCAACTCCTGTACAATGAAGGTTACACTCAAAATATTTTACAGACAAATCAAAACAAATTGCAAGCAAAAAAAATTTACAAACGGTCTATTCATTTTTCATTTAAGCCAAAATAAAAGATTACTTGATTTTAAGTGTTAAAAAACTAACTGAAAAGTGCAAACAAATTAGAAAACTAATGATTTCATTTTTACTACAGTTTTATATACATTATTTAAAAAATATTCATTGAAAAATTAATATTAATAGTATAAAATATTTCTCTTCATTATTTTTGCTCATTTAAATATTTTTTACCAGAGTTTCATTCAAGGTTATTGAAAAGATAAAACTTTTCTATTGTAATTAAAATTACAGAAATTTATTTGAAATATTTTGATTACAATTTGACCAGGCGGTTTCTTTATTTGGCCAACTTTTTCAAGTATTTTGTACATAAACTAAGCAATGTAACATTAACTGTCAGGCCCACGATGTCACACTTATTTGTTCTTTCGTACAAATATATTTAAAACAAAATTCAATATTTTAGAAAGAACGAATACGTGTAGAATCGTGTACATTTAACATAAAGAGGAAAATTACAAAACTTTAGCGAATTTTATGCTAATAAAGAATTTATTTCCTTTTTCATATTGGGGAGATGAACTGTATAAGTTTCTGCCTTCATCTATTTCTACTGGGAAAGTATATGAACAGACCTGTAATAGGCTTTCAATAAATTTGACCTATGATACAAAGTTTATTAAATTTTTAAAAATGCATTTCATAGAAATACATTTTTAATTTCAATGAATAGTATAAGCGTATTTTGATAGTTTTCTAGTAAATCTGAAAAAAGGAATTTAATTCATGGCTTGTAGTGATACTTCACTGGTTCAACTGGTGAAAAACGCATTATTTTTAAAATAATATTTTAATGTTAGCGTAGCATTGGAGGCCATGTAGTTACATAAATTGCTTGTATTTCAAATGACCAGTGCAAACTTTGTGATTCTACTACGATTATTATATAAATGATAAAAATATATTTTTTTCTCTACTTATTTTTTAAGAGCAAAAATATATTGTATTATGATTATTTCTGCGAAAGATGTCTATGTTATGATTTAGTTCCTTTTTGCCACGCCTTTTTTATTGTTCATCTGCCAAAGTTTCATGCATTTTTCATTAGTTCAAAAACGATAGCTTTATTTATATCTACTAATAAGAAATCATGAGAAAACTATTTAACTTTGAAATTATATATTATACTATGATTTTTTAAGACAAACGCAACATGTGACATCTTTCTGTCTCCGCTGCAGAAACACCAGGGCATAGGCAGGAATTGAATCATGCACCACCCCCATTCCCCACCCCACCACTAATAATCTTATTCACTAGTATATGGAACTCCAGAATGAATAAATGAAACCCCATCATAGAATCCAAGTTGAAGCAAGACTCAATAATCAAGCACGATCCTTTTATATTTTTAATTTGTCTATAAGCTGTTTCTTTATGTACTCTATGCAACTTTTTTGCATTCAACTTTTCTCACTTAAAATGGAAGCTGCATGTAACAAAGTTACTTAGAATAAATTTAGAATTTGATCTTATTTCAGCTTCTTATTTATTGAAATGAAAGTTCGGCACAATACGATTATCTTTTCTTATAGTTTTTCGATAAAAAATTAACTGATGATCCGCATTAGCTGCAATGAAATGCACATAGAAATAAGATAATAGAAATCAATAGACATTTTCAATCTATTTTAAATACATAAATTTTGTTAAATAAGTGAAATATTAGCTTAGAAAAAAAGCATCGTTGACACCTCGTAACTTAATTTTTATTATTTTTCAGAAAACGCAGGAAACGATATACTTGATATCATTAAAGAAAATTCATATCTGCAAAACAAGTTAAAACGAGATTAGTTAATAGTATCTGCTAGTTCATTTTATTTCTTGGTTAGCAACATTACTTACATACTTCTACCGGACCTCTTTCTACCTTACAGTATTGTGGTTTTTGGAAAGACTTCTTCACTTCAATCTATATTGTACCGCTGTTTTGGGTATTCTAAGCTCGATTCTTTGTTCTATCAGAACACTGTTGAAAGTGTCCTCCCAAGGTATTTTTAATCTTCTGCTTTTTTATCACTCGGTCTTGCTTCTAATAATCGTTTTGACAGGCGGTTCTCTGTAGCAACATAGCCAAACCATCTAAGCTAATTGCGTTCGATTTTGTTTTTCATCGGTTTAGTATTTAAGCTGGTATCGTTTCGTATTTTGACTCGTCTTGTATTTCACGTCGTAAATATTTTATTACTGATGCCTGAATTGTGCTCTGAGTTTTTGTTGTAACCGCCCATAATTCGCAGTAAGGTTTGGAACATACGTGGAGTTGTAAGCAGCAAGTTTTGTACGCGATGAAACTTCTCTTTTACCGATAAAATTTTAGCGTTTTAAGTGCCTGCCCGATTTTTCTTCTTCACTAATTGTGACTTCCAAGTAGCGGAAGTATTCAACTTGCTTTAATACTTCGTTCACAAAAATATTAAGGTTTTGTAGGAGGGACTTCGCGGCGGATTTTGTAACAATGGTCACAACATTTGCGTATTGTAACATTAAAACTTTCACTGGTTGCATGTTCTAGTTTTCTATCGTCGATGGGATAAAAGAATTCCTGGAAGATTTTATTACATAATGCATCAGTATTATAAACAGATATGGAGTTAATATATCGCCAACTTTGTCGGATCTAGATAATCTTTCAGGTATTGGGCTAATCAAACTATCCGCCTTTGTATAAGAAGCAGGGTGGTTTGAAGAGGCGGCAGGACAGATGTAATTTCTTGCCTCACCCGCTCAAGGGTATCACAATGGGACCAAACTGACCGACCCAAATGAGCCACCATTTGAATGGTGGCTGCCCCATTAACCTAACCTAGCCTAATATATCGCCATGTCTCCCACTTTGTGTTGTCATAAATTGTTCTGATTGGTGTTCCCAGTTTTTACATAATTTCGACATATTTCGTAACGTTTTCAGATTAATTTTAATATGATTTCATCAAATCAAGTGTTGAAAAAACCAGTTACAAAATGTCAACGTATCACCATCGATATTGCAAATTAAAATTAATTTGTAACTATAACACTTTCAAATAGAAAACTCTTAAATAAAAAATGTTCCTTTTGCACAGGACGAATTAGTTTCACATTCTTTTCTTTCTTTTTTTAAATCAGAAAGATTAGATTTTTTTAAAAATTCAACTCTATTATTTCTGGCTTTGGTTTTATGCAAAATTAGACAGCAAGTCCTTTTTTTGATTTCCAGTTAAAAAACGCATAAAAAAGAAAACGTTTTCAACAATGATCAAAGTTGTATTTTAGTATAAAACAAATCACCATGAGTGTCATATGTCTATCATTGTTCACTTACTTTTCTGTTTTATTTTTTTTCGCCATCACCAGCAACATCAGAATGATGACATAATGAAGAAACATACATTGGTAGCATTATTCAATTGGCTACAACACATCACATCGCATCTCACATCATCATGACAACTGTGAAGTCTTCACTCTATGTTAGTTGTCACTTAACAGAATGTCATTTAAATATCACGAAACTAAGTGCGTTATCAGCAACAAATTTTCCACTAACTTGTAACATCAAACCATTGAAAATAATACAAAGGAACAATTTTCTTCTCACGAGTGGGTAGCGAGGAAAGGTAGCAAAGAGTTATAACTAGTCAATTGAAAATCATGTAAAATTTGATCCAGTTGTTTTTCGAATTGTAACATTTAACAAAGACCTAATTACCGCACAAACTTATTTTTCCTACCCTCGTGCATATGGAAATATGTATAAGCAATCTTATATGTTTATGCATTCATTTATATCGGTCCGTTTTGTTGTTGTTTCGTTAACAGTTGCATAATAGTTGTCGTTAAAATTGTATCAAATCATTAAAATCTTACGCAAACACATCATCATTATCTTTCATTAATACATTTACCTGCTTGTTTTTTTTTTGTCATGTGTACGTGTAAGATATTTTGACTATTTAGTAGAGATTCCTTGAAATATTTAGAGAAATCAAATGTGTGACATAGAAATTTCTAACATGATTAACTTTTAATTAATTAAATTTTCGTACGAAACATTGCAGATGCAAATGAAAATTTTAGTAAATTAAATAAATAATGTTGCTTTTGTAGGAGAATATTAAATTTGTTGTGATTAAAATTTAAGCGAAATTATGTTCACAATGGCAAATTCTCATACAGGGAAAAATATATACTTATTAATTTAATTCTAGTCATCCTATAAAAAGTTAGAGAAATTTAAGCTTCAGCCTCTTATGTAAGATAAACAAAAAGTAAATCCAAAATTACATTCGAATATTTCTCTTAAAAATTTTGGTTTCTCAAAAACTTTTGTTTGTAGAGGGTTTTTTTTGTAGTCTACATATATACATGCATTTCATTGGTGCTAATGCCAAATCATCAGTAGACCTTAAACCATATTTTGTATTAGACAAGAGGTTTGAAACTTTACAAAAATATGGATTAAATTCTACTGATGATTTCGCATTAGCACCAATGAAATGCATTTATACAATCTTTAAAAAACGATATCGAGGTAATCTCGATTAATAAATTTAAAAAAATTTTAGTTCTGTTTTACTATTAATGCTCGATCGAATAAAATAATCTTTCGCTCTTCAAGAAACTGCCCAAGGCGAATTCTGCCTTGAAACTGCCGTTTGCAAATCATGAATGTAGGAAAAAGATCCATACCTAACACTCCTGGTATATCAAAGAAAATACCATCAAAGGCAAATGAAGAACCTTTTTCCAATGCAAGTTAAAGTTTTACGATCACAGCGACTCAATTGAGAGAAACAATTTCGAAGAAAACCGAAGCTGTATCCAAATATAAAGATGATGGTAACGATTTCCAGTTTGGAGTGAAATTTATCAATGCATTTTTAAGGAAAAAATTTCCTTCAACAACAATTTATAGTATGCAAGTTTCCTTGGAGAGAGCAATTAATAAATATAGTGTGGCTATTTTAATAATAACCGAATTATTTATTCATAAATAAATTAACCAACTTTAGCCAAGATGGAAGATGAGATGGAGTCAATCTCATCATTACATGACGATTTTAATTTTTTTTTTTTTTAAGAGAAGTAACACTCAGGCAATTAGTATGCTTACCAACCCGTAGGTGTGTTACCTTCTTTGGGAAAGGGATAGTGAGAGAGGACAGATGGTGAAAGAGAGAGAAAGCTTAATTTTTGCAACTCTGATATTGCGCGCTGTGTTAGTTTTTAGATCAGTGTTGCAGCGCCTTTGATGTCAAGTAGGCGCATTAAATGTGTTTTTAAGCTTTTGTAGCCATTTTATTCATTATTTTACTTCGCCGGCGATTTTGCTACAATACCGACGAAGGAGGGCGCTGTGATGTCCGCTAGCATACACCAGTATCAATTGCTGCCAGAAATGTTCACTGACCAGTGTGCTATGCCTTCATCACTTAAACACTCCGACAACAACAAATACAATGGCATACTCTAATGCACATCTGAAAAATGCTGGATGTTATGACTTGTCTGAAGCTGGGCTCGAACCCACGTTCTTAGACATTATTTGCTTTGCAGTCAACGCGCTAACTACTTCAGCCAACAGCACGCTCAATTTTGGTGAAGAGCAAGAAGAGAAAGTATCAAGGTGATGTAGATGTAGGTAGATCTTTGGACATGTCATTTAAAAAATTAGAAAAAAAACATAAGCTTTCGATATAAGGATATTCAAATGTAGCGGCGGAATCGATAGTTAATAACAAAAAATTGGAACGTCGCTTTTTAAATATTTAAAGAGATCACGACTGCAAGTTTCAAGCAGAGTTTCTTACTGTCTTATATTTCTGAAAAAGTCAATTTAAAAACTTAAATTGTCCAATCAAGCTCTTAGAACGCTGAGTTAAAGGTAAATAGACAATCGCAGAATAAAAGTGAGTAAATATTTCAAAGATTCATTAGAAATGATTATTGTTGGAGAAGGAAAGTCCTTCCTATAGTTGTACTCTTAAGGAGTGCGGTTGCTGTTGGCTCAAGAGTAGTTAGTGCTTTGGCTATAAAATCAATGATGTTCGATGTTCGTCGGTTTGAGCATAGTTTCAGACATGTCATAACATCCAGAGTATTTCAGATGTGTATTAGTGCTCCATTGTATTTCTTGTTGTTAGACTGCCTAATTGACTTCCGCACTTCCGCAAGGAATTGGTGCTGATGTGTGATAGTATACATTACAGCGCACTTTTTCGTCGGTATTGTAGCAAAATCGTCAGCTCAGCAAACATTAATGCACCTACCTGTTACCAAAGGCGAATCAAAACTGCTATAAAAAATTGACACTGCGCGCAAAAGCAAAGTTATAAAAGAATTAAATAAGCTTTCTGACTTTCGATAGCTGTCCTTTCTTTCAGTATCCCTTTCCGAAAGAGAGTATCACAGAGAGTTATTTCTATTTTTTTATAAAAAAAAACCATCAGAAAGATATTTGTAGATGATTATATTTTAAATCTGATTTTAATGACAAGGCAGAAATTAATAAAATAATTCTAGATACTGTTTATTCTGTTATAAAAATTATTATGGAATCTGACACCAGTTAATTTTTGGTTTTAAGGGGGTTAACACCAGTTAATTTTTGGTTATTCTTAAACCTGATTGTAAGATTAGTGAGATACTCGGGCTAAGATTTTTCCTTGAATCAAATAGTGCATTGGGAATGACCAAAGGCTAGTGCGAAAATGCTGCAATGCTGGAGATGTCAACGATTGGGACATTATGCGAGAAATTGTAGTCGCCTATTTTCTGATTTATTTATTCTAAAGGACTAGGTTTCACCATTTGGCGTTAATTGTATTGAAAGTGCTTATACCTCTAATTATTACATGGAATGTCGGATAGTGAAGAATAGGAAAGAACAGGCTGAATGCAATATTACAAAATCTATTAGTCAATCTAATATTATTTTAATTGAATCATTTGTTGAACGAGGTTCCATCATAGAACAAACTACAAAATTCTGCTTTGATGCCTTTTTATGTGATACTTACTCCTCAACATTAGAAGATATAATTCAACGCTTGATGGTAACATATACATACATAGGTCACTGACGAAAGAGCAGGCAAGAAAGGATTTCTTTAAATTAATTAAAGATATTCAAAATATATAATTTCCGTAATTCTTTTAATTTAAACGGTAGGAGAATTAAACAGAATACGTTATTACCTGAAATGCTTTTATCTACAGACTCAAATCTGTATCTGGATAATTTTATTTTAAGAGACAATAGCTCATTAGGCATTGGTATTCCTCTTAGAAGACCAATGTGTTATTCTGGGGTAACAAGTCATGGCCTTAAATTTTATACAAAGTATATCTATTCAAGTACACTTGTTTCTACAATAACAATAATAACAGCCAATTGGGATTATGCTTTTAATGTCAAGATCGATCAAATTATATTAATAATTATTTCACTCACTAAAAACTTTGTGAATAAAATCCAACAATTAAAGACAGATCGGTAAACCTTAGATTTTTATTTATATTTTTTTTATAAATATCCTCTAGAAATGAAAATATCTGTGAAGTAAAATGGCTTATTTTATTTACAAATAATGCATTTCTGAAAAAGATTAACTTAATAAAACAACACATGTTAAATTTCGTTAAGGTGTATATTAAACTGTCTCAATGTGTTTATCGTTCATTTCAAAAAAGTAGATAAATATAATGTGTGATTTTGTCCTCTTGCAGCCAACTACATAATTGGTCGTCTTGCGAAAATCTAAAAAGAAGTTTTAATAAAATACACAGCGATGTACCAACTTAAAGCCTTAATTCAAGATAACAGGCTTCTTAGTGCCTGTCATTTAAGATTTCTTTATGAAGACCAAAATAAGAAACGTAACCATTATTGACAGAATTTTCAATCTACAAGTACATTTTCTACATAAAAAGAAAAAACGTGTTTATGAGAGCAATATAATGCGATTGAACATTTGTTTATAGTTCAATCATGTTTGTTTGCGTTTCAAACCGCTATAAACCCAGTGAAATAATTTCGGAGTCATTTTCAAGGAATTCTTCAATACTTTCAAAGTATCAATACGAGTGTATTTTCCATATCTCAGAAAGTTATTAATAATAACATTCAGGTAATTAATTAGAAAGTAATTTTATTTTTACAAAATTGCAATTCATGTCTAATTTTCTTTTGTTTCCAAGTAAATTAAATAAGTTTTACGCATTACAATATTTTTATTTATAAAAAAATTATTGATTAAAATTTGCTATAAAGTCATTCTCAATAATTGCATCCCAACCACTTCCAAAAACTATTTTGTCATCTATCCACAAAAGAGACTTTTGAACTGTTTAAAAAAACTTTAAAATTTCTAACATCCTAAGCTTTACGTCGGATCTAGTGAATAGCCTAAAAAAATAGCTTCGCGCAATGATAAGCCCATGAAAAAATCTTTGGACATGATCCAAACTTGACTACTTTCGGATCTCGAGTTCAGCACACTCTCTCTTGCGGAGCAGTTGTTGTTCTTTATTTTATTTACAGCCAGTGTAGTGATGATAAAATAAGAAAATGAGAAAACATGATTGATTACGAAATCTTGTTCAAACTTTGATATTGGAAAAACTCTCATTTATTTAAATGGTGTGAAATGCGCATAGGAATCAATAATCAATTTAAATGTATTTTTAAATAATATTTGGGACAATTAGTACATATAAAGTGCATCTAGAACACTAATTTAAAAAATGTAAGACTTTGGTAATTTTTCAATTTGATATAGTTTTTTTCTCGAAGTTTCGAAGTTTTCGCGATTTTTTGAACATATTGTTATTCCTTGCAGTTTTAGCGTTTTTATCAATTCGCGATTGGCTTGTTTGCAAATTTACAGTTTTTATCAAATTTTCCCCATTTTGGCGTTAAAAGTTTTTGATAATTTTATAGTGTTTCGATTTCTAGTTATTATATTTGGCTTTTGTTTAGATATTTGTAAATTTTTATCGAAATTTCGCCATCCTTACAACGTTACCCCTCACGCTTTACAGCTTTAGCAATTTTTAATCAACTTCAGGAGTTTTCAGCAATTTTAGAAATTTCTCGTAAATATTCATCGTTTTCACGACTGGTATGAGTTTCGTTTAAGTTTATTGTAATTGTTACAATTTAAACGGCTTATATCATATATTACTACTTCATAGTGGTTTTGGTATTCATTGCAAATTTCAATTTTTTGTTCCTTTTACAGAATCTTGAAGGGGTTATTTTTAATTAGTCAAATAAATTAACTTTTTCGATGTTTACAGTCAATACAAATTTATTTAAACCTTCTCTGCTGGCTAATAACGCTGCTGGTCTTAAGATAAACATTGGCAAAACTAAGTGATGTGAATAAACACAGAAAACATAAACTTCTTTACAATCTGGAGGAAGTTAATTCGTTTTGTTACCTCGGAGCTGTCATCACAACATCAGACGGTTGGCTTGCAGATATTGCGAATCGAATAAAAAAGGCGACTCAAAACTATGGCCAACTTAATAAGATATAGAACTCTTCAACTCTCCTTGCCGTGTTAAACTAAACATATTCAACTCCTATGTCCGATCTGCATTATTATACGGATGCGAAACGTGGAATGCGGCCTCTAGTGACATGCATGAAAATGGGAATGGATTGGTCACACCACACGATAACCGCTCACAGATATTGCCAGAACATCGACCGAGTGGAATCCTCTGGGCAGCCGTAGAAGAGGTCGACCAGCTCATATATGGCGACAAATTTAAACCGAAAAATCAAACAAGCAAACCAGCCGGAACGAAGTAAAAAACATCGCTACGAACAGATCCAGATCTAAAAGATTTTGTTGAGGCCCTATGAAATTAAATAGTATAGTTATATCTAATTCTTTCGTGAAAACTATAAACAGCAAGTAGTGTAAATTAATACAATAATATCACAATTTATACAACGATGAAGTGGCTTGAGAATTGAGGAAATATTTTATGTAAATTTTTTCAACTGAAATAAATTGATATACTGTTCTTGTTTTTAGACCATAAAAACTTTTTATTATACAATTTTTTAACATCAAAATACACGTATGAAACGATAACTGATAGAAGCGCATCCATCTAAGAAAGAAAATTTTATTACAAGTAATTAAGCTTAAAATAACATGATTATTGATAATATTTATTACTATGGATACTGCAATGGGTTTACATAGTAATAAAACTTTGGATGTAGTCGGAATTTTTTAACAAAAACTACATTGTAAGCTGCAGCCATATTACAATTTTTATGAATAATATTAATATAATAATTATATAAATAAACTGCTTTATATATTGTAATTTAACTAACGTTATTTTTTATGAGCATACCATCATATTGTTTTAAAAAAGGCCTGGGACATTCGATATCGAATGAAATTTCCATACAAATTAAAAAAAAATTGTATGGGATTTCATTCGATATCGAATACCGTAATTTGCCCCCTGAATTACTAAAAATTGAATCGACTTCTGGATTTATTACCATATATCATATTAAAATAGTACATGTCCCTGAGAAATTATACATATTAAAATTTTACTAATTCCTCAATAAGAAATAAGCTTAACCTGAAATAATGTATGAAAATCTTAATTATCTTTTCATATCAGAGAGTTTTTTGCTTGTTTTCTAAAATATTTTCAATGAAACTTTTACGAATTCATATGACGGACGATACATATAAACAACAAAATATTGCGGCTGCAACCATTTCCAACCATGTACAAATTTTTTTCCTAGACTATATAAAAAGATTTGATGAATTCTTATGAATAAACCGCAAAATATTTTTTGTAATTTTTCAATTTCAATTTAATTAAATTAAATTAAATTTTTATTAAACTAATTTTAAAAATGCTATTCTAGAAACAAAATGCAATTTAATGAAATTAATATCAATAACATAATTTATTGTTTTACTTTTGTCAAATAAATAAATTCCATTAAGTCAATTAATACTAAACAATGTTCATTGGTCAACACAAAATATTCATTGAAAATTAAGAGCATATCAAAGATTTGAGTTCAATACTATATTTTGCTGCAACAATTGTTGCAGCCAACTGACAGTGCACTACATACGTCAAATGAATACATAAGTAGTGGTATGTTAAGTTATAATTGTTCGTGGCTCCGAAAAAAAATCCAGCAAGAAAAATTTACAATTGTCCTCTTAAAAGAGCCAGAGTAAAAACAAAACGAAAATGTTGAACATTAATTGGTTTTTAAATCGATACTTCTGCTGTTGATGATGTGAGAGGTGAGACAACAGCGGGAGCTGTTTTTTTATATGAATGGATGTCATCGTATGGGTTGAATGCATTCATTCATTGGTAGAAATGATGAATAATAAATATATAATATGTAGTAAAATAAGTAAAATGTTACAGTCGGCAGTGTCGACTACGTTATGCCTTTTTGCTTAGAATAAAATAAAATATTTTTCAATTTTGGTTTTGTTGTTGACCTTTGCTTTCACTCTTCAAATATATTATTTAATTTTTCTTCTCAATATCAAGGAATTGTCCTAATAGAGTCGCGAATTAAAATGAATAGAAAATATTTGAAATAATACTTCAGCAACTATAAAGTAAATATTTTTTTATCACTCTGTATTTATTGCGTATAAAAATCTTTAAAAAACAAAATGTACCAGTTATTAATATGCTGCTTGGGAACACAAACAAAAAAATACAAAATGCACAAAATATTATTCAGTTCATCAGAGTCACCATAAATGGAAAAATCAACTAAAAAACATACGCCACTTATAAAAAACAAATTATTTTTTAACAAAAGCAAAAAACTATCCATCATAGTTGAACAATAATTTAATTATTATAATTCAACCAGTAAACCATTTATAATAGATCCAGTGGTACTTAATTTTTATTTTACTATTTATTTAACTCAGTTTTAAAAGAAATCCAATTTAAGTCAAATCTTTAAAATATTTTAATTTTTCCTTGGTTTCAGTGAAATGTGCGCTTTGCAGTGAAATATAGATTTTGTCTTTTCTGCTACCCAATTGTTGAAAAGTGTATTTAAAATAATATTTTTACTTGTAAAGTCCTATACTAGTATCATATCCGAAGGTGTTTTCTTTTCAACACCTACACAACAATAAAATGTTTACACAAAAAACAATTTAAAAAAATATTCGTATTCCCCTGTGCAGATCTGGCATGTAAATGTAACTGACTGACATGTCATTCGAATTTTTTTAATATAAACTGAAAAACAATAGGCATCCTTAAATAACAGCAAAATTTTGCAACAACACAGTGAAGCAAAAAATATATTTATCAGTTAAAAAGATTTGGAGAAGAATATAAAAATTATACATACTCGTAACAGCCGATTAAAAAGTGACCAGGAACGCTGCTCAATGTTCAATTCAGACATCGACAAAATTCTAAAGATAATTATCAATTACAATTGCAGATGGTGCAGCAATTGTAATTGATAGGAATTATCTGGTCATTACATAAAAGGCAGACGACATCTGCTTAATATCGTTCAAATTTGAAATGCCATCGCATCTAAGCAATATAAATTCTTCAAAAGCAAAAGTAATGAGAACGATCACTTCACTCTACTGAGTTAAATTTTGCAGCCATATATTTACAACAGGACGGTCCAGAAAACATTTTATAAAACATATTAACAAAGCCATGCATATCCGCGGTTAAGTGTATTCTGTTTGAAGATCTGAACATCTTTGCAAAGGCTCATAAATAATTTCAAGTCAGCTGCACGAAATCGGCAGCGTTATATGGTTGCATAACTAAAGTGCCTCATCCTGAGATTTCTTAGCTTTATAAACTTTTGTAAATATGTGCATACACCGAATACAAAAAACTATGAATGTAATGCTACGTGTAATTGGCAATAAATCGTTCAATTTCAGAAAAATGCGATTTAAGTTGATACGTTACATTTTCTAGTTGTATTAGACGTTCTATCGAAATGGCAGAAATTATTTCAACTAAAACAATTACCACTCAAGCCACAATAGATATTCCAAATGAAATTTTTACAAGATTATAATCCCATATAAATTTTCAACTTAGCAATAAGCTTATTATTATAATTATAAATTATAGGTTCAATATATTTACATGAATTTATTTCTAACCTTATATTCCACTTTATTGTAAATAAAGGATATTGATTTTGAAAATCAATATCAATACCATTGAAAAAGATGAAAAAATTGTAAATTTTTGATTACACAGATCAACACGCTTTCTAAGCACGACTAGCACTTAATAGATTAAATAAAAAAAAGAAGGATCGAATACAAAATATCCTTAAAATTATGTCTTTATTAACAGTCTTATAGTTTCGGAGATATTCAGAAAGTTTTCTCAAAAAAGACAGTTTATTAAAAAAATTAAAGAAATTTTTTTAAAGACTCATTAAAAATTTAAACTGAAGAACATTTTAAACTTTATTTTTACTGCCTGGTCCACGATGTCAAAAGGTATAGTTGTTTTGTGAAATTACGTTTAAAACAAAAACAAAATTTTAGAACCTCAAAACAAAAACAAAAATTTAGAAATTGTTTTTGTTTTAAATGTAATTAAAAAAAACGACATAGTGCAACATCGTAGGCCAGGCAGTTTTGTGATTATTTCATATGTTTAAACTCATTTCATAAGTTCTGAATTTATTCATTCTTTTTTCTATATAATGAAAAATCTCGAGCTATAGTCATTTCAAAAATGGAATTTATAGGCATTGATGCTGAAGATCAAAGTTATAATAATTGACTAAAAAACCTAAGAAAGCTACCATTTAATTCTACAATTCAATAGTTTGCGCTAAATTTCCTGAGAGGTCCTTCAGACAATAAGTTTAGATGTTGGTCTAAAGCGATTGCCGGAGAAGAGTCAGTTAAATGTCGAAAGTAGTATGCTGCTTTGACAGTTTGCAGCTGAGAAGCAATCAGTAAATCTCCATTACTGATAACAGTGATGTAGTAGTAAAGATTATCGTTTTTATTTGGAATCCTTTAAGCAAACAATTTTATTTTTAAATTTTCTCTATAGTCTGACATTATAAATAAATAAATGAATTACTACGCAGAAAAACATAAATACTTAGCAAATACAAACAAATGAGAACCAAAAAAATATTTAATGAGCAATCACTTGATATAAATGATTTGTTGATGGTATAAAATATTTTTAAAAATCACAATATAAAACCGAAGATACAAAATCTTCATCATAGAAAATCTAAAGAAATAGTCTGTGTAACTTTGCTTTAAAAACTTATTTGTTTGAAATCACTTACCTCTGCAGTTTTTGCAATAGTTTCCACAGTGCTTAAATAGTCCATTTGTTGAATATAAAAATTTGCCTGAAAGAAAACGAAATTATATAAAACGTATTATTTTCATTTAAAAATAATCTGGCCAACATGAATGAACATATCGACTAACTAACACATTTAGGCGCAAATATCTTATGTGTAAAATTTTTATTAACTATATATTGCTACAACATTGTTTTAAATGAACTAACTGATCAATTATGTCAATACGACAAAAGTTTCTTTTGATAACAATTCATAAAATATGTTCCAGTATGACGTTTTATTTCTAATAGTCCACCATCTCAAGAATTTTTATGACTCAATCTGTAGTTAGCTGATTAACACTGTGTGTAATTTTTTAAGTCATGGAAAAATAACCATATACAGACACCACTACGTGATAAAAGACGAAAAAAAAGAAGACCCGTGTCTCTCAGTTTTGCCCAAAGTCATGCACTTTTTTTATGGGCCCCCAAAGATTTGGGGCCGCGGTGTCATTTTTGCAAAATACTGATCATTTTCTCAGACTCAGATCTTGCAAATTGTTCGGAATTTTGATTTACTCTCTGAAATAAAGTTGTAGATCTTGTTCTAAAGAACATATAAAATCAAAAAATCTTAATTTTCAAGATGAAAATTGCAAAAAATTAAATAAAATCGATTTTTTTTACCTTTTTTTCCACTGTACAGGTCCATAGGTAGCAAACCGTTAAAAATTCGAAAAAACAATCAACAACAAAATAAACTTTTCTGAAATCTCCATAAACAACTTTCTAGAACATATGAACTTCCTAGGAATGATTCTTAATACCGTTTAGGTAGCGCTCAGGTAGCCGCAAAAGTGAAAAATTTCCCGAAAATTTTTTAACTTCATTTGTTTTTTTAGTTGTTAATTGAGATCTTGGGTACATTTTTGTAGTTGAGTTTTTTCTTGCATTTTTAACGGTTTGCTACCTATGGACCTAAGCAGTAGAAAAAAGGTAAAAAAATCGATTTTTTTTTAATTTTTTGCTTGAAAATGAAGATTTTTTTTCACAAATTTTGTTCTTTATAATAAGATTTACAGCTTTGTCTCAGAAAAAAATCAAAACTCTGAACGATTTGCAAGATATGAGCCTGAGAAAAAAATCAGTATTTTGCAAATATGACTCCGAGGCCCTAAATCTTTGGAGGCCCATAAAAAAAGTGCTTGACTTTGGGCAAAACTGAGAGACACGGGTCTTCTTTTTTTTATCTTTTATCACGTAGTGGTGTCTGTATATGGTTATTTTTTCGTGTTGCACTGTGTCATGATAAGTAAAAACTAAGACAATAACAAAACAGCAACTTGCTATTAGAATTGTGTATTCCACAAGCGATATTACACCATGAACCTTTAAGCTCTTAAAGTTCAGTTAACACAAGCACTCACGCCAACCGACCGTTAACAGAGACGTCTCTTTGCAGGTTGGATCCCTGAAATGCATCAAACTGATCCGGAATTACATGAAAAAGTCATCTTGAGCGACTAGGCACATTTTCACATCTATAGCTCCGCTACCAAGAAGAATAGTCGCATTCGAGGCTCGGGAAATCCAAGAATTATTTTAGGAAAGTTTCTCCATACTCAAAGTAAGTGGACTTACTTCTTCGAAAATAAGATTGGAACAAGCTGTCAACGGTGGCGCTATGTGCAGCACAAGTAACGATTTCTCTTTTGCGTGGAAACTTTCCTAACAGTGTGATTTTTCGAAGAGGAAGTCACAGACGGCACCAAAGATCTTGCGATTTAACACGTTTAAACTTTCTCAAGGGATAAGCGAAAGATAAGGTATATGTTAATGGTCCACAATCGATTCAAGTCCTCAAAATTGGGAATTCGTGAAGCTTTCGAAGACGTATTGTTGCAAATGTGCGAATTGGATGGAAAATTTAATAAAAAGAATTCATTTCAATATAAACCTTACATAGTTCAATAATTATGTATATATATTAATTTTAAAATTAATATGGTCCTTTAAAATTAAATAAACACCCGATGATTTCGCTTGAAAATACTACTTTCTTATAAACCTATCAAAATTAACTCTCTGGAATACAAATAACTCTGATTGGAATACAAATAACTTAAAAAAATATTTTACTTTCTTTTTACCAAGACAGATTCACAGATAAGCTCGTCTTGCTTTATTTATATAATTTAATTTTGTAGAGCTTTATTTTTCTTAAGAAAAATTGAAATTAAATTAAATGACTATTGAAACACATATTAGACCGTTGTAAGATTTTAGCGTCCAAAGCAAAGAGAAGTAAATAAAAAATCCCTCATATGCAATGTGAGTTCTATAACATACGATGTTTTTGCTCAAAGGAATTGATTCATAGTCAATCATGTGAAAAACCTCAAACCCTTTAACTATAATAACAGGGCAACAATAAGTGGCAAAATTGTTTCAGCGACTGAAATGTATTGAGTTGAGTTTTACACCGATGTTTGTTGTTATTGTTGTTGTTGTGTTTTTTTATTGCATTTTATAAACACTTTTTTTATTGGATTTGTTGTTACTGATTTATAGTAGTTGTTGTTCTTGTTTTATTGTTTACGATTTTTCAATTTAAGCAAACAAAACATTTTAATTTCAGAGATTTAATTAACAATATCGTCATGTTTTTAAATACTCTCAAACAACCAGCAACACCAACGCTACTGCAATGAACAAAAATTAATATGACGAGAGAATAAAGGCATATGTGTGAGTGTGTGAGTGTATGAGTGCATGTTAATGCAAGAAAAGGTATTGAACTAAGTGACAAAAGGATCTCGAAAGTCAATTTAGACTACAAAATAAAACTAGTGACCAGAAGCAACTGACAAATGTTTGTTTTTAATTGAAATTTAAATAGTTTGTATTGTTGTAAATGATGGGAGATTATCTAGTAATTGCTGATGTCTTTTCTTTTATTAACAAAATCACTTTATTTACTTTTTTGAAAAGTTTCGATAAAGTAAAATCACACGTTAGTGCCTTTTGAACATGCCAAGGATTAAGTCGAGTTATGAAAGAACAAAGAAAATACAAAATCAAGACAGTTTGAGTTCAAAACGAAAAGAATTGGTAGAAAATTGTGTTGAAAGCACCGGAACACCGGGATTTCTAAAGTAGTTTAAGTGTAGAAGAGTTTTCGTACAAAAAGTAAATATTTTTTCAACTTTTTAAGGAATGCAATAAAATCTTTTCGAGATATGAATGGCTAAAGGGTGCAATTTTTCGTACCGTTTTACTTACTTATAACTTTCACAATAGATAGAGAACTGAAATTTGGTACACAAGTACTTCTTAGAAAGCAAATAATCAAAAAAATCGGAAAACGAGCACTTTTGCATTTAAGGGGGACTAGTACGTCAATTATTTGAATAGAGGAGTAGTAAGAAATACCTGAAAACGAAAATTTTTCGTCTAACTGGGAGAAGTATATTTTTTATTGATATGGGGCCCTCCACTAAAGCTAGAAAATTAAAATTTGGTATACAGGGGGCGAAAGAAAAATTGTACAAAATAAGACTATTTTATACTTAAATTGCTTTCGCAACGCAATAGAGAGTAAAGAGTAATCATCTAGGAATTACATTAGTAACTAAAAAAAATCTAAAGACCGCATCCTTTTATATAAGAGGAATACGAAGTCCTTCTTGAAATAATAACCACGAAAAAAATAGATCCGCACGAAAACAAAAACGGTTAAAAAAGCCCTGCTTTTATTCAAAAATTTCGGCCTTTAAAAGTACTGATATCAAAATGTGGGCAAAGTTCTTGATAGCTACATCACCATAAGATTTCTACGCAATCTACTAGCTTCACAGTCTTTGTCTGCCTTTCTAAAATGGAAAGAATTGTCTGCAACATATTGCCAAGTTATAAGGTTGCTTAGAAATGGGATTACAGCTATCAAGAACTTGGTCTTCTCTTTTGATCTAAATATTTTTAACGGCCGAACTTTTTGGATAGGAACTTGGCCTTATTTTTACTGTTTTTAAACGAATTAAGTTTTTAATAATAATTTTTGAGCAACAAAGTTAATTATACAAAAATCATTAATTTTAATACAAAGCTGTTGATTTAGTACAAATGGGTTTGTTCCTTTGCTTGACAACCAATCAGGATGAATCAAGCGAATCCGTTTACACAAAAAGCACATTAATAGTGGGCGCCCACCAGTGGTAGCCTAATCGAAGTTTTGGATCCGGTAAATGGTTTTAGAGACACGCTGTCTACTTAAATCACTTATACCTATTTCTGATTTTTTCAGTGAGTGTCCAAGTATGTGTCTAACAAGAAATTTCTATTCTAAAGAATTCAAAACAGTGCACTCACAGAGAACTTAGAAAACTGTATCCTCTCTAAGTTGTTCCTGACAGCTACAGCAGAATGCATAAGAGGAAAGTCTCAGCAGACTGGCATGTCCTGCGATCGCTCAATTTTCCTTGAACACCGCGATGAGCCCTGATATGTCATGTATGTGCTAATTTACTAGTTCTGCTAAGCTCTTGTCATGATAGCCTGGGCACATTTTTTAGGGACTTTTCAAGAAGTACTCAGCTTTCGCGATCTATCGTCTGCTCTTTTTAATTTAACTTAAGCCTTTTTGGCTTGTCTGTAGCTACAATCCAATGTCGTTGTCGGCACTAATGATCAAGCTAGATCTACTGTTTCTTATAGTGGGAAATGCCATTTCAAACGTTGCAGCATTGAAGACATCAATTGCAGCGCTGCCCGTAACCAGCTCTTCTGCCAGTTTATTGTCAAGGAAGTTGCTTTTTGTAAGGAGCCGGATAAAAGCTGACGTTAGTTTGACAAACTAACCAGGATAACAGATCCTTACATTGGCCAACTAAAAATAAAAAGTTGAATGTGGTCTTAGTGACACAAAAGCCACCTATCTGACTCTCCCTTCTTGTCATGCCTTGTTGTCAATAAATGGTCTGCCCACGTCCTTTTGAATAATATTTCAGCCTGGAATATACTTGTTCCATCAAGGAATGGTAGTTTTAATTAGTTTTAAGCCAACAATATATAGTTTTATTAAAAAAGATGAAACAAAATAATAGTTCTAGTATAGAATAGTATTTTTAAAACAAATGTAATCATTAAGTACATATCGGATATTTTAGAAACGGATATTTGCGTACAACATTGTGATTTTCACACAAAACAGTAGCTTAAGCTTAAATTGGAACTTAAACTACAAAGAAGTAGTTTTAGTACAAAATGTAGCTTTAACACAAAAGGATATTTTTGTAATATAAATAGTAGTTTTAGTACAAAAGAATGTTAAAGTTTACATGCTAAATATATGTACTCGTATGTGAAACTTAGACATTGTTAAGACTCTTTCAAATAATTGAGTCAGACTAATGGTTTGAGTTCGTGAATGGATAAAACTTGTTTATTCATTTAATAACTTTTAAAATTGTGAATTTTAAAGAATCAACAATGAACAGTGTTTCAAGTATTTAAATGTTTATTATATTTTAACGAAAAAAATATTTGCTAAAAAAACTACATGGCTTTAAGTCTCTTCATAACATTGTTAATGCAGAACAATTTAACTAATATTGTTGTCACAACGTAAGAGGTTTTAAGCCAAACAATCACTAGCCCTGATGCAAGTAAATTAAGTACAAAATCTTAGCAAATGGCAATGAAAGTTTAGTTATTGCATTTTCCTTTGTGTATCAAATAACAACTTATATTTGTTTAACAAACATTTAATTTATGCAACATACTCTTATTGTGCAAACAAACCACTTTAACAAAGTTCGTTTTCTTTTTGCAAAAAAAAATGCTTTTATATTTCAGTGACACTTCCGCTTGTTTTTTCTTTCTTTGCAAGTCATGTCGTTTACATCTTTGTTTGGCGGGAAAAGCGTTATCACAAACGCTGTTATTTTTATTTTAGTTTCTATTAAAGTTGACAACATCATAATGTCGGAAATTCTTTTACATGTCACTCAGCATTTTGCTGGCAATTTGCTTAGTAAAATTTTGCAACCAAAATCAAATTATTTTCTATAATCAAATTATATGTTGTAGCTTTGGTTATGTGAATACTAATTGATGATGATGAAACAAGAGAAAACATGTTTTATAAACAGACATATCAGAATAGTAATATTGCTTTCGCCCTATCAATTCGGGTTCTCAAAGAAAATGTCACAGAATTTTGCAAATTTATAAATAATTTTAGTTTATACCATCGAATTTCTCAGTTATGAGGACTGGTTGCAAAAATATCTGCTTTAACTTAGAAGTGCGAATAATGCTTTCCACGAATCAGTATTTGAGTTGTGCAACAGCAAAAGAATAAATACTGATCTAACTATTGAAACCAAAACCAAAGGGGATTAGAAAGTGATGCTACCACGTCAGTGCAGAGAATCAATAACATAATTCTCGTCCTATTGAAGATGCTACAAGTTGTACAAATGTTGATGGTATTTTCTATATAAGAATTTAATTAGAATCATGTTTAATAGGAAATTATAAGCTATGGGAAGGATCGCCTGGGAATGATCACGGGGGATTTCTTGTGAATAATAAAATGGCTCTACAGAATGCGCAAGGGTGATTCTAATAGATCAATTAAGGGAAGGAGGAGTTACATGGATCTTTACGGGGTTGAAAATAAAAAAATCATCTTTTTCAATATATTACTTACATAAGTATATGAAAATTTATTACAAAATATAGTTTCCAAGTCAAATTAGTGATGAAAGGGTGAAGGAGCCGTAGGACGTTCGGCAGATGTCGATGTTGACTCGATGAAGGTTGTTAAGATAGAGAGCGAAAAAAGCAAAAAGCAAACACGTTACGTGCAATTTGGTCTGACAAATTGCAGCGAAAAAAGCAAATTTAGTTCAAAACCACGGTTGTTAAATGCAGGGACAGAAGCCCCATAAATTACAAAATTACTTTACTTAAAAATAGAATTCAATGCAATAATTCATGGCATATAATTACATATAAATATACTTTTCAAATTCAAATAAATCTTAAATTCGCGAAGTTGTTTGAACAATATCATTACTTTGGTATTAACGAAGATGGTCGAAAGCTATATTTTCACTTCATTTTTAATAAAAAAAATTGCGCGTTTACTATTTTGGAAACATTAAAATTAGGTATGCAATTTCAGAGTAGAAGGTAAAATGGAAGAAATGTAGCGTGCATCACAAAGTGTACACGACGAAATAAGTTTGGCTGCAAATAAGTTATTTTAGAATTCTCTTATGTTCATATTTCTTTTAGGGACTAGATATTGTGTGCTTTATTATGCAGAATTCGAAAAAAATTGTATGACGAAATTTTGTGATCAATTACTTCGAAACAAATACCTGCTTAAAATTATTTTTTATGCCATTCGAAAGTACACTTATATCCCACTCAGCGCCATGCATTAGTGGAAGGTACTTCTTTCGAAAGACCAAAAAATTTTTACATATGTGAAAACGGGTACGAATGTAGCGTTCGTCACGCAAGATTTGCCCATATATTATTTTTAATTTTTTATGAATTAAAAACCAATTTATAAAACCAAACTTTTCTACCGCACACTTTGTGTATATTTAAATTAATGGATAGTTTTGAGAACTGATAAAATTTTAGGTTGCGAAAATACAACAACCAATGTTTTAATGGGTTAAGTCCTTCTTTGCATTCGTATTAATTAATAGAATACTTCCAATGTGATAAACTAACAATAAAATAAAACAATAAAATATTAGGTTTCTGGAAGCCATAAAAGATTTGCACTTTCAAAATGCACTACTTTGAAGCGCTTCAGATGATGCACTAAATGAAGGCAGAAATCTTTTAATTTATATTGAGACACAAATTTCTTTAATTTTATAGAATGGAAGAGAGAGATGCAAATTAATGCACACAATTTAATATTTTTTTATTTTACAATTTTATATTAGCAACATCAAAGTTGAACGATGGTACAATTGCATAGCACAAAAGGACGACGAAACATAATTTCAGCGCAATTTTGATATTTTGAACGGAGTGCAGTTAAAATTGTAGAAGTGTGTTAAGATTGTTGAAAAGAAATAAGACGCCATATAGAATTGGCTCGAGATGCGTTTTATAAATACAAAAAAAATAAAATAATTACAATTCACGATATTCATCTTGAAGCAAAATCAAGATTCATTACAACCAATATTTGGCAAAATACATGGTTCGCGGTATTTAAAATACAAAATACATACACAAAATACTCGTACACCATTTTTATTCAAACCAAAAAATGCATTGGATAAAACTAATCAACAAAACAATTGTTTCCTTTCATAAATATCAGATTTTTGAATGTAGCATCAGACAAACTATTTCTTGTTGGAGAATAAATAAAACCTGCTGAAGAAAATAGTCTTTCTACAGGTCCTAATGAGCACAAACTTGTATTAAATTCTATGAATACTCTTTTTATATTTGGATAGCTTTCAAGAGTGATAATGTCTTTGCTCTTGTCACTGAGGAAAGTGGCAAATTCCAACTCCAAGTTTGACAACTGAATTGCGGCGACGCCAACTGTAAGAATTTGTATAGTTACGTTTTTTAGCGGTTCTAGTTTTTGGTTATTGGTTTGACGCATGATACATTGTAAATAGATCAAAATGCAAACAATCATCAATACACAGACAAAATATATTTTGTAAACTTTGTTTTTAAAATACAAAATGCTACAATTAAAATACAAAATACCTATTTGTATTTTAAATACGTATTTTAAATACATGTATTTCAAATACTGCCCAGCCCTGATTACAACATACGCGGTGGAGACATGGACCATAAAATCATCCGACATAAAAACATTGGAGGCCTTTGAAATGTGGGCTTATAGAAAAATGCTCAAAAATGCACCTCGAAAGAGAGCTACTTACC
>OY101441.1:50595026-50872526 GCA_956483585.1 Gymnocheta viridis | reverse complement strand
TGTGATTTCATTTGGAAAATTTTAAGCTTGAATACAATATTAAAAGCTCATACAAACATATTGGCCGCAAAAAAAATAACCGGAAATACCTGTTTCAGATTGACAATTTAGGGATAGAAAATGTTTGCGTTAGCAATGAAGTGTGTTGAACACACTTCACACTTTTGTTGCAATGATGAAACGATTTGTATAATATTTGTAAGCTAACATATGTATAAAGGTGTGTATAAAGGTGTGAAGAGTGAAAGTGAAGATGAGTGGGGAGTATGCTTTTACCATTAACCATTTATTAATATGCAATTATACTGATGGTTTTGTAATAAAACTCTTTTGTATGTGTATTGTGCAAAAGCTATTTTGTTTGTTTTCATACAATTCTTGTTTTTGTTTTGTTTCTAAACAATTTAAGTAAAACAAAGCAGTTTATTGTTGATTTTAACACCACCGATTTTCGTTAATAATTGACCACCTGTGGTTCCGGTAATGAGGTTGCCTTACACCGAATAAACAATGAGTTCAAGCAAACTGCAATTCTAATGCAAGAGATGGATGTTATTTTTTGCACAAATAATATGAAAGTTGAACTTACAAAAAGTGCGAGGGCAACACAGTAACTCTTTGCAAAAACATTAGAGAACACATAACCAGTATTCAGTGTTTAATGCTGATGGTCTTG
This sequence comes from Gymnocheta viridis, assembly GCA_956483585.1. Taxonomy (NCBI): domain Eukaryota; kingdom Metazoa; phylum Arthropoda; class Insecta; order Diptera; family Tachinidae; genus Gymnocheta; species Gymnocheta viridis. Next base: position 50,871,850 of record OY101441.1, on the reverse strand, counting down.
CATAAGTGGAAATGCAAAATATTGTAGCTTTTCTTTGCAATCCAACAAAAACATATGTGCATTGCCTTGTCATTACTCACTTTTAAAGCTGTCAACAAAATTTATTTACTAAAAAAATTTTAAAGCAAAGGAATCGAATGATGCAATAAAAGAAACAAAACGAACAAATGAACACAAAATTTTTCAAAGTAAACTTTGCGTGCATAGAAGGTTTGCTAAAATGGCTCCGTTCTAATGGTTGCCAAAATTTATTTTGTTCTGTTTAGCAATACCAACACAACATTTCACTTTTTACTTAAAAAAACGCAACCGATCGCGTTGAAGCTTCAAACACAAATAAATTAATTCTTGTATTTATTTTATTTATATTTCTTCTTCCGTCTTCCCTTTCAATATAAGGAATGTTTGAAATTGTATCGGATATCTTAGAAAAGCGAGGCCAGGCCTTTAACAAGGCAAGAATAAACTTTAATTGTTTGAAAAAAGCCCTTAGAAACCTTCAAGAAAGGCAGAAATTTGGAGGCCTCTTGAAATATACCGGTGAGTTCCTTCAGTACGAAAAAAATACAATTTATAGCTGTTAATTCCATCTCTGACAGCAAATCTTAATACATTAAGCCAGTAGATTGAGTAATTATCAAACTTTTTTTTCCTTTCTTCTTTTCATTTGTTTCGAGTGTTTTTTTGTTTATCGTTTCTCTTATTCTTTATAGAATATTTAATGTACTTATGTTATAATATATTTTACCTTCTCAGCATGTGGTATCTAAACATAGTTTTTCTTATTCTATAAATTTATTTTCGTCTCTACTTCAGTTTTAGCTTCGATATTTTTAGTCTAGGACAATAAAAAAGCTTTAGTTCATCTAAAGGTTTTCTCTCTTCGCGAAAATTTGCTTATCTATTCTTTTATTCTTGTTTATTTTTTTACCAACTTTAAAATATTTGTTGCAAAAATGTTTAGTTTTTTATAAACAAAGAATGTTTCTTATGAACTCTTATATATAACTTTAGTTCAGTACAAGTCAATTTTTTTTAATTCTCTAACAGCAATAAAAAACGTTTTTCTATTATATGTGTTAATTAAAAAAATAGACAGATTCTGTTCTCCAGTGCTTCCAAGGATGCGTAAATCCTAGGAGGAGATTTTATATATTGATTTAAGCTCAAAATGCTTTTATGGGATTTTTATTTGTCTAAAGTATTCTAAAGGTAGTAATGATTTTAGCCAAAAAGAATTCAACATAAGACAACATTCCGAAAAGCAATGGAACAATTAAAATTAATTCATTCGAACTTAAGCATGCAAAACGGAACAACGTTGTTTTTGGATGATGCCGAAAACGCCATCATCAGTGTGTTTAAGTATTCCATGTAATTCACTACTTGCCAGATGAAACTGGTTGTAAGTAAATTTTAAGCTTTTATTTATACAAATCCTTTGTTTCTAGGATTGTTATCTAACGTTCAATTCCAATCCCTGCTTTAGTTTAATATCAATTGTTTCGGATGAACACATTTATTAAATCTCTGGCTTATCTCAAGAAATTAAAAGAACTTAATATTTTGCGGTTTAACAAATAAGCCACATATTTCATACTTTTATGACTAACTAAGAGGCATACCTAAATCAGAGCATTAGCAGCGGGGTAGATTACAATAATATTTATTTTATTTACTTATGTAGATATTTATAATAATTATAATTACAATAAATCTTAAAATTAAAGGACTAGCAACTAAGACTTTAGGCTTTGTTTAAAAAATGTTCAAAGTAAATTTTAGTAATTGTCAACACTTATCCTTTTGCTATCGCGTCGCTCAACGGTTTGCTATACTTTCATGTCGCACTTGAGCAAGAAGAGGGTATTAACTCGAAATTGTATTTTTTCACTTTTCTCCAAAAATTGCAACCTAATATTAATATTTATCTCCTGTAAAAATTTCGCACTCTTTTGTCTACGTTTTGCTATTAAAACACATAATTTAAAACATTATTTTTCATATACATACCCTTGATGTAAAATCCTAAAATATTTTGTATATGTTGACAATTTTTAAATTTCGAATTAATACCCTCTTCTTGATCAAGTGCGATATGTATCTATCGAAATTTATCGAAATAAGTTTCAAAGCCTACTGCGCTTATAATTTTGTATTTTTGAAACTTTCGTTTTATATTTGACAGCTTTTGTACAAGCCAAGATATATTAAAAACAGGTACACTCGATAGTACAACAAAATTACAAAAACCACACGCATTTTGTTTTTGGAAAAAATTTTGTTTAAGGAAACACAATTCAGTTTAGTAAACACAAAACAAAAATTATTTAAAATTTTTTTTCTAAGATTTTCAAAAAATGTTTGTTTTTTGAGGGGTTTTTAAACTAGTCTATATTCATGCATTTCATTGGTGCTAATGCCAAAAATATGGTTTAAGATCTACTGATATCGGGGCAATTTCGATTAAAAAATTTAAAAAATAAAAAAAATTTTGAAAATTTGTAATATTTTTTATTTTAGGAAACACAATTCAATTAAGTAAACACAAAACAAAAATTATTTGTATTAAATGTAAACAATTTTTGACAGCTCTAGGAAATAAACAAATAATCATCTGATCACTTGAGACTACCTGTTTTAAATATATCTTGGAACAAGCCCAGAAGTTTGAAACTTTTCAAGAATATGGCTGAAGATATGCTGGTGATTTTGCAAAAGCGCCATTTAAATGCACGTATGCCCACCTAATTCTTTTTTACGGTCCTTTTTACACAATTTTGAAATAACACAGTTTACTAGCAAGAACAGATGAATTTTTGACATGAATTTTCTGAACTTGCGCGATTTTTTTTCTTTAATTTTTACAATCTCATATTAAAAATAAAATATTAAAAAATGTAATTTTCGTATAGTGTTAGAATTCTACAAATATTGTAAAGACATTTTTCTTGTTTGAAAACCAACACATCTTTGTTGTATTTCTTCGTATTTGTATAAGCACTATTGCAGATAATGTCCATTGTAGCTGAAATGGAATGGTAAGCACATGGTTCATAATCGTAATTGAGAAACCAAAAAAAAACAGGTTTGTAACTACCAAAAAATCACCAGAAGCCGTTAATAACGAACAAAGCTCTTCATTTGATATGCTAGACATAGCTCTGACATATGTATGTACTGTTTTGAATAATGTTTCTAATACGTGTTATTAGAAACCGACTTTAAAATTTTGGGGTGTTTGTCAATGAGGGGTTCTACATTGAGATCTGGATATTAGAACGCTATGATTGTGTTGGATACCGGGTCACTGCATCATCAACGGCAATGAAATAGCTTATGAGATAGCAAGACTGGGCTCAGAAATGGAGGATCAGGAGGAGGCGGTTAGACCAACGACAGGCTTTTTTTGAAAGAATCAGAGAATTGGCCCTAAGCAGCACTAACAGGGCCTGGTGGACCCGAACGGACTGCCGCGTGCTTAGTAAGTCCGATTCGGATTCGCTCCTGGGCAGATTAGAGCCATTATAGGTGTTATCACGGGCCATTCTCTGATTGGCCGGAAGGCGGTGAGGTTAGGATCCGACTTGTCGGATATATGCGGGTTGTGTGATAACCCAGAGGAGCTGAAGATAGTGGAACATATTCTATGTCACTGTTCCAGGCTAAAGAACAGCAGGATCAGATGGCTAGATAGCTGATTCTTATGTGAATTAGGAGATGTCTCGGGCTGTGGGCTCGAGATCCTAATAAGATTCGTAGTGGGAATGGCCTAGCTACGTATCAGGAAACAGGCTGCAGGACGGGTAGGTGACTTATTGGCATAGTTGTTTTTTTTTCCTTTCTCCCTTTTCTATCCCCTTTATATCTATTTCTCTTTTTATTTTTGCTTCTCTAAACAGAAAGTAAGGCAGCACGATGGACTTTATTGAAGTCTGGGTCAGGTTGTGCGGCCTACCTCACCCCAGCCTTAATACCTACTTACCTACCGTTTTAGACAAGTAAATTGTTTTTATATGTACTAGTGTATTTTAATAAAACTGATTGATGATCACTTATATTTTGTTCAACACCGATTTAGATTCTATTGGATAGTTCAGTGACAGACCTCAAGGTGCATACAAATTATCAAGTGTCCTTTCTAAGGGCCACCAACATTTTAAATGAATTGTTCCTTTTATATGAAGTGTTAGAATTTGGACATGTACCTTTCATCCAGGAACAATTGACATGATTAACTTTGTATTAATATACTTCCCCATAGGAAATGGAGAATAAATAATCTCTGCTGCTGCACAATTCGTCAACATTCTTTATGGCTTATATTTTTTAATATCATTGAAGCCAAAACATGTCATTTAGACCTCTGACAACTTTCGTTGTATCAATTTTGAGTTATCGATATAAGAAATTTCCTACAGAATTTATTGTTTTCAATCTTAAAACGTCTACCCTTTTATTACAAGAAAGTTAAATAAATCCACATATTTCATAAATACAATTTTTTTTTTGAAGCGCATTGAAAAGAATTTTATGATAGAATTAAATTTGTCAGTAGACTTGTTCATATACATACATTCATGCAAGCTTTTTTTTAATATTGCTTATCCTACTGGACTTTATCAATAATATCCTCGTGAGATCACATGTGCATATATTTATATTTTCTTCTTATACATACAAACTTTTTATTATAATTTTTTGTGCATTTAAAAGTTTTTTTTACTTTTTACGACCACATCTAAAGTCTGCAAGAATATTATTATTTTTTTTTTAATTTCCATATAATATGCAGGCAAAGAGTGCACAGAAACGGCTAGTATTCGTTAAATCAATATACTTTTTAATATTTAAGGAAAAATGTTTAAACAATTTTTGCTGAGATTTGGCAAAATACAATTGTCAAGGTAAAAGTATTTATATTCTTGGAACATTTTCTGTTTCCTTTAGGAATGCAAAATAGACTGTCGAATTAAATAATAAGTTTTAAAAGAAATATTTAAAGCAAGAAAATTAATTTAATGTTTGAATTTAATTTCGTCGATTATTTTTCTATTAAAAATAATGTTTTGGTGTAAGGAATTTCTTAAATATTAAATGTTTCTCAAGAAAATATATTGTAAGCTGATCTTTGAGAAAAAGTTTCGAAACGTTACATACTTAATAATAATAAAATTGGTAAAATAATGGGCAAAAAAACGATGGCACCTGCTGCGTTCAGTTTAATGCCCGCAATAACTTGTACATGGCTCAATTCAGCAGGTTTCATGGAAACCAATCGATTTATGGATAAAACAGTACAGTTTCATAGTTAGAAACTACGGAAAATGTTGTTATATTCAATACAAAAAATTTATGTGTATCAAGACAATGCACAATGAGTAGTTTGAGCTATTTTTTTGCCCAAAATTAATTGCAGCCAAAGTTTTCGATCGGTATGTCTGAAATTCGCAATTCAATTTGTTGGGTTTTTTGATTTTTTAAAATTGTGAAAATTTTCAGCGTTGCCACGATTTGAAAAAAGTTAAATATCACGAAAACGAGCGCATACATTTTTTTTAAATTCGGCACGATGAAAATACGCAAAATGGCGTATGGCCATGTAGACAACCTTAACGATAATTAAAAAAACACGTTTTTTTTTGTTTATGCTGCATTGAGCAAGTTACTTGCAAATGCTAACTTTGGCTGCTCATAAATCAGCTGATAATTATTTTTTCAGACAACGGACCACCATACAATTCGACGGCTTTCAAAAACTTTTCTGATAAATGGGGTATAAAACACACAACTTCAACTCGGTACATGCCAAGGTCAAATAGGCTGGCAGAGCGATCTGTACAAATTATAAAACTGATGTTGACGAATTTTTCGGAGAATAAAACTGATCCTTATATAGCTCTGTTACACTATAAACCTACAGAGAAGGAAATTATGCCTAGCCCATGACAATTGTTTATGTCCAGACATTTTAGAACAAAAGTTCCGTCCATTAATACTAATTATAAACCCGTTATAGTGGATTTGGAATAAAAAACTTATTAAAAAGAAAAAATAATTTTGTAAAAAAAACTACAACAAAGTAGTTCTTGACTTAAAATCAGTACTACCGGGAGAATATATTATGTTCAAGAGAGCGCCGAGCTCTGTTTGGGTCTAGGCAAGTTGGTCGAACAATGTGAGGAGCCTCGGTCATTTGTGGTTGTGATGATGGGGGATCAATCTATCGTAGGAACAGGGAACATATTCAAAAGGTACCGGGGACTATGGGTGATATGCATACTGAAGTTGCGATTGGGGTAGAATTAGGAGAAACTAGTGACAGTGGTGATGTTCATGATGAGGGTGATTTAACTACGAATAGTCGTAGGGATAATGAACCTTACATAACAAACTCTGGTAGGACTGTGAGACCACCAAGAAAGTCTTCATTTGATTAAATGTAAGTATTATTTAATTATCTTTTCTTTTATTTTACGTTCATTTGTTGATTTTTTCTATTTCAATTGAATTATAAATTTAACTTATTTAATTTTATTTCCTTATTTATAATTTTTATTTGTAAAACTTTTGTATTACATATTTTTATATTAGAAAAGGTAACATCAATGAATTATTAGTCTGAAGTCTTATGCTTACATATGCACATATTAATGTGGTATCGCTACTTATTAATTATGATCATTAATAAAGTGACATTTAAACATATAACACAAATATGCAGTAATTTGCTTTGCTGCAACAATAGAATACATGTATTCTTAATTGAAAGTTGTTAACAAAAACATTATTACTGTTAGAGCAAACATTTACTTTGCAATGTGCATATATCACAAATACCACAGTTACTTAAGGCTTCTGAATTAATTTATGATTACACTACTCCTATTTACGATTATGTCTAAGTATCCAAAAGTGCGGCTACAAGTTCATGCTTTTCCAGCCCGATGGAAATAAAATATATTGCAATGTCTGTTAAGCTAGACCGAAGGAGGACTATTAGTTTGTTTTTTCTTTTTTATTATTTATTTCTGTAAGCAAAAGAAAATGCTGATCGTCTACGTTCAAAAACTAGTTTTTCAATATTAAAAACAAACATTTTTTACAAAAACAAATAAATTGAGGATTCGAAAATGGGGTAACGTATACCGAAGTTTCATCCTTCTATCTATCTTTAGGGAAATTCAGTTAAAATGTTATTATGGATAAGAGTACCACATCCAATATTATTATTTATACACCAAATTAAATTACTTAAAATATTATCATTTAGTGACATCTCGATTGAAAAATAAAAAAATATCCCTTTAAGAAATGAGCAAAGAAGATAAATCTATGCTTTTCTACACCAGAAAAACAACGATACGATGACAAATTCTGCATCTTCAACTCAACAATCACGTTTTTTGACTTATGACCATCCGACAAAAACAGTTTTTGGAAGCACTAGCAACTACAAAAGCTGAATAAATTACTATATTCAAATACAATAAAGTCAAGCGAAAATGGTGCTTGCGTGGAGCAAAACTTAATAGTTCTAGCAGACTCATTTCGAACAAAAATCCTGGTGTCAAATACACCATGCATCAGTAATAGATTTTGTAATATAGTATCCCTTTCAAATTTGCGTCCAGTGAAGTAGTAATTTTGCTGTCATCTTGCTAAAAAGATACAAAGATGAAGATTAGCTACTCAACGTTCATTTGCTCACCACATATTTCTTAAAAACTTTTTTGTTTAACAGTTCAAAAGATATTATTTACTAATTTTTGAAAAAAGATTGTCTTGATCGATTTTTACTTTAGAAGATTCAAAATAATAGGATTCAATAGTCCTGGTTGTTGTCTTTTATTAGATACCAGTATTGAAAATTTAGAATAGAAACTAGTATTTAAAAATGTATACAATTTTTTTTATAAGTTCTGCACTTGAAAACTTTGAAATCTTTGAACAGAAAGCCCGAAAATAAATTAAAAATACATAAGCGCAGCTTAATTTTGCTTATTGCACGTTTTCAAACGTTTAACATCACGCAAAAGTCCTCGCTGGCAATGTAATTGGTTCGAACACGTTTTTTAAAATTATTAGTCTTCAAGATTATAATATCTTTAGGCAACTCAGATAACTTAGTTGTATATTTTATCCAAAAAAATATAATTGCAAAATTCTGAAAATACCGGTTATAGCTGCCATGAACTGTTTAATAATGATTAGTTTAATATGGTCAAAAATATTATAAGTATTTAATTAAAAATAACATTATGAATTTTGGAAATCATGAATTGTCCTTGTCACGGAGTGGATTTCAGAAAAACGACGACATTTCAAGTACACTAATACAAAATAAACCTTTAGGCACTTTGTTAATAAAAACTATATCAAATTAAAGATTAATTTCCTTTGAGGCAATTACAGAACGTTTAATGATTTTTACAAAAAAAATAATTTTCTCAATAGGAAAATTTAAATGCATTTATTCTAAAACATAGAATAATATTCAAGACAAAAAGTTTTTTATTTTAATAAATCAAAATGCATGTGATTTAAACGTTCTCATATGAAAATTTTAAAATTACACAACTCACAGAGTTTGTGCATATAAAAAATTTAATGGAATTTAAAATTCTTTGATGTTGTTCTTATAATTTTACTATGAAAAAAGCTCTGCTTTAATCTCTAACTGAATTAAATTTTTCTAAACATAATTATAAAATGTTAAAAACTTATATTCCTGCTCTAAACACAGAAGGCAACAAGTAAAACTGACAAAATAGGGACGATAAAACACCTTAAGGAGGGGTATCGAACCTGCATGCAACAGTTGAGTAATATTTGCAACATCTAAAATGAGAGAAAACTATAAGTCCTTGTATATAAACAGGGGGTGGTATATGTATACGACAAATCTTTAAGTGTAGTAGTAAATGTGTGACACAAAAATACATTTTAGCAACAAACAGAGACGTAGTTTCAATAGCATTTCCTTCAATTCTTACCAAATCTTGGCCATACTTTGGTCTTGTGTGATAATCATAATAATTTTGAACTTGCTTTAGGAGCATTATTTATGTATCTGCGCATGTCTCCTATTTGGTTTGGTATTGGTGGGTCGAAGGAGTCAACTCAATTTGTGTTAACTCACTTATACAAATGCAATTATTTACTTATACTCTTTTCAAATGTGTCATTAGTTTTTCATAGTTTTCTTTTTTGTAAATTCTCTATTTACTTATACTTGGATTTAACGTCATATTTATCTCCTTGTTTGGCGAGTTTTTGCAAACTGTTGCTTTACCTGTTGCTAATAGTGTGAGCAACAGTTGCTGAGGAAACTGTATAGCTTTCGCAAAAAAGAAATTTGTATTGCTTATGTTCTCTTTTAGTTCTCATCATTATGTTGAGGCTCCTTTGAATATGGTCATAGAGTCAATAGTTATTTAGGATTATAATTATGCGTAGTGCTGAGAAATGCAAAATATATTGTAATTACAATTTTATACTAAGTATTGTTAGTTTCCTGCTAATGAAAAAAATTGATAATACTTCTACTAGAAATGCATAGAAGTACATAAGAATATGACTTGCCAAATAATCCGAATGCTTCAGAATAGTTTCTTTCAAGAATTTTCTCTTATGAGACATGTCAGAAACCAGCTTTGCTTATAAAAGCCTTTATGCATAATGAATCTACTTCTAGATAAATCGCAGAGCGAGAGGTGGACTTATCAGAGAAAATGACTTAGCAAAGCATCTGCGACGCAGTTTCATTCAAAAGCCACAATGAAAGAATCAAGCAACTCATTTTTAGATAAACAAAATTTATATGCCCGATCAAAAAAGGCAACGAAAAAAAGTTAATTGAAATTTTGTAGAAGTTGTAAGGGTCAATACTGGGGAATTCAATTGGATAAGCGTTAGTCGGTTAAATGATTCCTTAGTACCTGATCAGCTGCTCGATTAGTTTAAACTTCGCTATTTTCTGTTAACGACTAAATCGGTTTAATTGGTTTGATAAACGAATGAAAAAATATTCATTTATTGCACATTATAACATTTTTTTGGTTTAAAGCAATACAGAATAAGGATTGAGAAATGAGATATTTGGGGTGTTCACACTGTGGTCATATCAGTCATATTGTCATAATGTCTTATTATTTTACAATGGTTTTAAAAAGTTGTTGTTGTGCTTCAAGCAAAAAAGTCATAAAACAATAAGACTTTTTAAGGTATGTTTTTGGTTTGTCATAAAATAACAGTAGAAATCTTAGTCGAGCAGCTGTAACTCCTTATTCGAGCCGGCAATAATATTAACAAGCCGCCGCTACAAATAACACAAAATGAAAACAAGGCAAATTCATTACCAGGAGGCGAATTAATTATAAGGTGGTTGCAGTGGCGAATTCACGTGAATTTATACATTAACTGTCCTGTCAAATTTGTTACATATTTTCCATGGTGTAATAATATAAGGTGCTCTTATCAAACAACAATAAAAAACAACATGCATTTTGTTTGTGTAAACGGAGAATTCATTATATACGCTGTCAAAATTCTCCATGCATAAAAAATTACATTAAAATGGCGCCGGAAAATATTTAACAAATTTGAAAGTGCAGGTAATGTATAAATTCACGTGAATTCGCCACTGCAACCACCTTATAATTAATTCGCCTTGAATGAAAATTATGCGTTTGTGTAAGCTATCTGCCTGGCAGCTTATGGATGTTTTTCTACTTGGCGCCGTAAGAAAAAATATTTCGGCTCATTAGTTTGTTCTTCCTCCTCTTCATCACCTAGAAAAGGGTGCATTTAAATTTGAATACATACATACATGAATTTTTTTGTTCATATTTACTTGAGGTAGCCATTATTACGTTTAACATGTAATTTTCGCACAAACCAGCTATTATTTTACTTTTTTCACTTGATTTCGGCATTTTGATATGAAATTGTATTTTTAAATGTTTTTTTTGTATCAGCTGGCACAATTATGACATAGCACACTAAATTATGACGGGGTTGTTCACACTTGTCATATTTTGGTGTACTATTATTTTATGACATATGACTTATGACTACAGTGTGAATACCCCAATTGTGTATTATGAATCGCTATTAATTCCTCCAACATTTTGCGTAACTGAAAGTATATTTATGTTAAGTTTGAAATAATCGTTTAAGCTTTAAACATTTTATTCAAATTGTTTTTCTATTAGAATATTTTGAAAGAAAGGCTTATAATATGATGCTGATTTACAAAAATATAATTGGGGGATTCAAATGGTGTCCTATTAAGTCATATTGTCATAACGTTTTAATATTTTACTATAAATTAACAAAATTATTGTTGTGCTTGATACAAAAAAGTCATAAAATAATAAGACCTTTTGAAGTATGTTTATAGTTTTGTCACATCTAAACAGTAGAAATTTGAGTGAAGAGTGAAAGAAATTACATAGTGCTTGTTCTTCTTCCTTGTCATATTTTTTCGTTTTATTATTTTAAAACGTATGATTTTATGACTACCTTTTGAATGTCCCAAATATATACTTGAAATTATGAATTCTTCTATTGCCTGATTTATTTCAAGAATTGTTATGTTTGCTATGAAGCTTTGCACAAGACAACATGTTGCTTCAAAGTGTCATGCAGAAAAATTTCTTCACAATAAGATTAATTTATAGTGACATGGGGTGACACTACGTTTGAGTTCACACAATAATGCATGATATGTTGCCACTTTTAAGAATACTGTTGTCTTGTTGAGTGATTTCGTTTGTTCTGTTTTTGTTTTTTTCTAATAATTAATTAATTAATTCATCATTAATTAATTAATTCATCGGTTAACTGATTAATTCAAAGTTATTTGATCAACTAGCAATTAAATCAACCCAGCGTTTAGCCGATTAAAAATAAAACACAATTATATTAATACCCTAATCATTCCTACTTTGTATTCGACGACTCTCTGCATTTGGGTGCCTACCAGTTCGCCTGGCTCTCTGTCTGTTTAAAGTGTATTTCCAAGATTTTGTAAACCATAATTTCTAGTTATGAATAAAATAGGAATCTTATTTTGAATTAACAATATTAAATTAAATATAAAAAAATTTATGTTCATGACTTGGACCCTATTGGAAAATATTTAACTTATAAATATCCTCTTGGGATATAAATAAATAAAAATTATTGCAGTTGATGGGATTTTTTTAATAAAAATTACGTAAATGAAGATTATTGGTAAAATCGTCTGAAAACTCTAGAAAATAACTATCATTAATTTTAAACAGAAAATGATATTATGTTTTTGTCAAACAAGTAGAAATTGGAAATGAAAAACAGGCTGTTCAACAGGCTCGAGCCAAGCAACCAAGTTCAAAATAAGAATATTATGTTCACTTTCATACAATTGATTACTAGAAAAATACTCCTAAAAAGTCAACATTTTTTAAACGAAATTTTTACTTAACCGAAATTTTTACTTAACCGAAATTTTGATTTGTACATTTCCTGCATCAAACAAGATCATGTTGTTCCATTCTCCTTCAGTTGCCGGAATAATTACCTTTTCTTATAAAATGGCTTAATTAATAAAAATTAAACTTAAGAAAGCCTGTTTAAAAAAAATAACTTAACAGTAAATAAATCTTATAAAGTCCTTTGTCATTTGAAATTTTTCCATCAAATCATTTTACAACACTTACATAATTTTAAATAATGTTTCTCTCTGAAAGAAGAAGAGAACAAAAGAGAGATAAAGATATTATTAATATTGCATCTGTATAAGTGAGCTATAAAATCTCTTGTACAACCACATAGGAAAACTGGGTGCAGCTTCATAGCACGTATTTATCTTTGCTAGCGAATTCAAAAGGCAACAGGTATAAGTAGCAAACATAAAATAGCCCCTAGAAAAACAAAAACAAAGAGACAGAGAAAATGCATAAACACTTTGACGTACGTACAAAAGCAACAAAAGAACCCGAAATTCTCCTACATAAGGCGCAACAGTTAGAGGTGCCTGTTGCATGTGTCACCATATGGTTGATGAGGCAATAAAAGAAGAAAACTTTTGTGAGTTGTTGCATAATGAATGTTAGGAAGGTGACGTATACCGGAAACGGATATGTAGCAATATTGTTTGCTAGCAGGAGCAAAAAGAGATTTAAAATACTTTCAGTTATGTTTTATTTTTCTTTTGCCTAAATAAACTTGCAATTTATTAGTGCAATTTTGTTTTTATTGCAAATATTACATATGGCTATGTTTGTATCGGAATATGTATGTACATCCATATATGTCTCTTTGTAAGTGTTGAGTTTGAGTGTATTTTAATTTTTTCCTCTCATAACAACATGAAAAGATAGAAGGAAACATTTGTGTTCAGTCGTTTAATATCGTATGCTTTTTAACTTGACTTCGTATATGTGGCAATAAACAGTTGTTGCATCACAAAATAATGTTTTGCAATCATACATAATATGGTGTGTACAACATTTACTTCATACCCAAAGAACTTTTGCAAACGGGCAAAAGTTCCTACTGGCAAATGGTTTCTTTTTTTACTCTCTGTTCCTATTTAGTTAGGCCTTAACTGATAAAATGATCATTAGAGAACTTCATTAACATGCTCAGCCATCCCCTTACATTCATTTTTAATGTTTTAACCATCATGATGATGAGCAAGGATGAACATCTGTGTGCAACATATTGAAGGAACATAGATGAAGTAGCGGCGGTCGCAGAATTTTAAATGAAAACGGAAAAAGCACGTAAAATATTTAAGGTATCCCGCTGAAAAGTGACTGAATTTTATAAGCTTCTAATAGCCGACTTTGCCTGAACTCAGTTGGTTAGTTGACGCGTTCCAAGACAGTTTACAATTTGCTCCTACAACTTAACATTAAATAAATATTGGTTTAGTTTACTAACAGATATTTAGAAAAAAGTGAAAGAATAATTTAAAAAGTTCAATGAATCAAAATTATATGGAATACAAAGTTTTAAATATTGAAACCATTTTTAAAAAGGTGCCAAAATTTAAAAGTCATTTGCCGCAAAATTTTATTTTCGAAACTATAAGTGAACTAGTGGACGAAAATTGCAAAGAATTTAAATATATTTAACAAATATTTAATATTTTATAAGAAAGTCGTAACTGCTCCTTCAGCCACTTTATTCGTGCAGGTAACTATTTAAAAATTTTGTCTGTGATTTATTTCAAAAAAAATTTTAATTCTTTATTTATAATGGATTGGGTGACAACAGAAACAAAATATTTTACTTCATCTTTGCTACCATATGGAAAGATTTTACTTGCAGCAGAAGATAATTAACCTCCAACTGGTACAGGAGATTTTTAAGTCCAACAAAACAAACAATATAATTTCAAAATAAATTAAAAATTTTTTTTTAAATAATTATTTTAAGTATTTTTTTAACTATATCGGCCTAATTAAAAATATGAAGCCTTATTTATATAATATTTAAAAAAAACAGAATAAAACAACGTACTGTTTTCAGAGGTCTTTACTTTTTTTTAGGACAAACTCAAACCGCGAAGCCATTTTGGCTCGCCTGCAGAAACACCCAGAGTATAGGCAGGAGTCGAACCTGCGACCCTCCTACTAATAGTCAAGTACGCTATCTACTAGTCTACGGGGCTCCCCCAGACACATGAGGCATCCGCAAATAGCACAATGTTCCGTTTTCGTTCAGAATAGTTAGAATTGATTAGTTTTACTTGTATTTATTACGAAATCAAAATAATTTGAATTTATAACAGCGTACAACAAAGCAATCTTTATTCAAAATAACAATATTCCGATGGATGGTTCTGGTAGAGCGGACGAAAAAATAAACGTATATCGGCATCTTGTAAGTTTTAGGGAGAGTTGAAGCTTCGTCCTTCTGCACATTGTATTAGTCCATATATTTTCCATATAAATCACTTTTATGTAAAAGCACGATCAACACTTTGATAGAACAATTTCAAAAACGCCTAGAAACTCCACTTCAAAAGCCAAAATAAGCCAAAACTTTAAATCCATTTCAGGGCTATTTTTGTCTTATTCACACTTAGTGCTCATGGTTCAATAGAAAAACTGGATTTTGTTTGCATTAGAAAAAAAGTTGCACTTTAACACACCATAGAAAAGAAAGCTGTATAATATTTATGAATAAAAATTTTGGATCAAATTTAGTAATATTTTAAATAACAGCAAAGCTTGTCAAATGTAAAATTTCAAAGCGTCCCTACACATATATTTTTTTAGTTCCCTCTCACGAAAACCCTTGTCAAAACTTTGTTATTGACTTTCGTGAAGGACACTGTAAATAGAAATAGCGAAAACAAGCCTGATTTCAAAAGTTTAAATTATATAATTTCTTTTTGTAAGTGAAAGTTTTATTTGTGAAGAATATTCAACTCCTTTAGCACGAATCAGAAATAATTAAGGTATAATACAAAGTGCAGTTAAGCTTATTTCTTTTGAAAGTTTACTAAGTTCTATTTGGCCAAAATTAATGTTTAAAAAAATTAAGTTTTAAATAGAGTTAAGTTACTATTATCAGCTACGCTGAGTCACAAAAAAATGTATTTTAAGCAAATGCAGAAATCAATATATTACACCATCCAATAAGCGCATCCATCTGAACACTATTTCTGTACAAAGATATGTCGCGATCGGATTGAAAATTTCGTTAAAAGAGAGTTACTGCCTGTTTTTGAGAGAGAACTAATAATTGAAAACAACAATAAAATACGAAAAACTTCATTTCAATATAAATTCTCACTCACAATTTTGTTTTCATTTTATAAAAACAGGCAGTTAATATAGAAAACAACAATTCAGTACGTAAATTTGTTTTTATTTTCAATATAATTTCTCACTCATTCATTTTACTAAAAACAGCTAGTTAAAATTCTAACTGAGGGCTTAAGTATAAATGAGCTTTGAGTTATAAAAATTGGAATCCATTTGGGTTTTACGTGAACTGAAAGTTAATCTTTTTGTTGTTAACGGGCCTTTGGCGTTCGTTACTAGGAACTAACGCACCGTCCTTTACGATTGTGATTTTTCTTAAACTACTAAGTTCCAACTTTTTCTGAGAGCAATAATTTATTTCTAGACGAAAAAATACTATTTTAAAAATTATGCAAAACATGTAGAAATGAAAGACGAGACCATTAAAAATAACGCCCTTTCCAGTGTTTTAAACTTTAATACCCTCTAAAGTAAAATCGTCCAAAACACACAAAATATTTGAAAGCCAAACAATTATATAATTAAATTAAAAAATTATTTGACTATTTTGACATCGTTTATTAAGAAAAATAATTTGAATTTCTAAGATGTCAAAAGTCCTAAAGTTGTTCGTTTTGTTTGCTCATTTATCTCATTTAAAAAATATAAATAAAGAAAACAGTTTTATGTTTTTTTTAACTGTGTAAAATTTTAAAAAGTGTCTTTTTAATTTTGTTTAATAACAATTAAGACCTACAAAATGAAACACACTGGCGCCAATCATAAATATACTAAATCTCTATCTTTTAAGCAACTGTTATAAAATGATGTAAAAAAACTTATAAAAGATTACCTAAACTAAGTAAAACTGATACCAGCCAGTGCGGAAACAAAAGCTAGTCAAGCTCTAGCAATATTGCAGTCAAATTGGGTTTCGTTGACTATACCGATTTAAATCTGTGGCCTGGATCCGGCCCTAAGTAGGCGTTAATCGCATTAGCTAAAACTATCATAAGCTGTTTATTTTTTTTTTTTTGTTGTCAACGGTTTTTTTGTATTGAAAAAATTATAATTCGGGCAAACAAAACTGTTGTAATTTTTCTGTTAATTTTCCAATCAAAAATTAAAACAAAACTATGACTTTCATTTTTGTTTAAAAAGTGTGTAACTCTAATTTTTGACTGCAAAAATAAAAGACGAACTTTAAGTCATATTTTTGACCGCAAAGAAATCGTTAAAATGTTGTCTTTTACTTACGGCGGAAAAAATTTCAGGCACAAAATAACTACTATTTATTAAATTTTTTAAATAAACTTAAAACATTTGCGGTTCCTGATATTTTTGAAGGTTAAAGGCGGAATAAGTTTGTACGTTCTGTTCTGTTACGAAACAGCTGTTTTGTATCTGTTCAATTGAAAAACTGTATGTTTGTTTTGTTGTTACTTTTTCGTTCTGTTCTCTTGCGGTCTATTCTGTAGAAAATAGAATACAACGTAAGTGACAGCCAAGAGATTGTATATATTAGTTTTTTGTGGAATGAAATATTACAAATTTTGTTTTAAAAGTCAGAATATTTTATTTTATTTCTAATTATTAAAGATTTATTTTGTAAAAAATATCGTCAACATCCGAAAGTTCAGACACAGAACAAGAAATTAAGAAATATTTTCTACAGAAAAGAACGGCACAGAACGGCAACGAAAAGTAAAAACTAATGAGGTCTTAGGCCTTTTAGTTAAAAAAAAAATAATCAAAAGAGAATTCTATAAAATAAACGAAGTAAAATCATATTTTTTAATTTCGTAGAGTTCACTTAAGGTGTCAATACTGCTACTAAATATTAAAAAAAAATTAATTGTGCGTTATTAAAAAATTTAAGATTCTATAAAAATACACAAGATGAAAAAATAATAAATCAAAGTATACAATTTTGTTTTATTCAGTCTATAGAATAATTGGTATATCGAAATATTCATGCTGTTTCACGGAAGTTTAAGACAAAGTGAGAAAAGATATGGAAATGCGCTTAAAATAACCAACTTGGGTTATTGCTCCGGTTGCATGGACTATTTTTTAGTTTTTCTCAAAATCTAGTTTCGATTTACTTTTTGAAATTTATAAAATCTTAATATAATGATATATAACTAGACTTATTTTAATTTTTAATAATGCGTATAAAAAAACAAAAAAGATATAGAATTTCAAATTACGTATTTTAAAGGTTCAAAAGGCTTGTAGCACTTTCACTCGGAGACCTATAAAGGTCCAATGTACAAAAGTGCTTTATAACTTTGCTAAAGCTAAAAAAACGAATAATAAGTAATAGTTTACGTATCCAGAAATCTTAAATGCTCGTCCTCTGAAACCCTAATGAAATATAAAATTCTATGTCAAAAATTATTAGTTAGTTGAAAATTTTTTATTAAACAATTCCTTGTAAAATAGCGTAATTTCTAAATATTAAAAAATGGCTTTTTTTACTTCAAAATTATTTTAAATACTGCTACACTGTGTAACTTATAAAAAATAAAAATTTTTCGTAAATTTTTTATAATTAAAAAATTTTAAATTTTTACTCCCATGGTTTAAAAATTCGTAATATTTATAAAGGAACCTGCAATTTTGCAAATATATATTTGTTGAGAAGGTTTAATTGTTTTGCCCCATAATATACATGCGGTACAATCACGTTATCCTTTACGCAAAGTCTTTTTTATTTTCATTTTGGTTAATGAAATCAAGCCTGACTTACAGCCAGTTTTGATAAAATAAAAACTACATTTCATATACAAATTTATATTTAAAAAAAAACAATCTATAAAATACAGAATCTTTCATTCTTTTTGTTTTTAATATAAACTCTCACATGGAATTTCTGAATGCTGCATGTTTTGTGAAAAGGTTTGAACTAGAACACTAAAGGCGTTTTTTTTTCTTTAATAAAAATATTTGCGATAAATGAAATATAACTGGATTGACTCAAGGTCAGGAATGCTATTTTCTGAAGCAGTTAGCGCGTTGGTTATAAGGCCAGTAATGACTGGGAGCGTGGGTTCGAGCTCAGTTTCAGGCAACTGTATTTGTGGTGGTATTTCAAACTAACAAATTTGTCAATATTGTGAAATGAGTAATTTTAGTAAAAGTATGTATTCCTTGTATTTTTTATAATGACAGAATTTAAATAAATAGTTGATATTTCCAGAATCTATTCAACAAGTGATAAGAATTAACACGTGAAAGCTGATGATGATTGGTGTGGCAACCAATCTAAAGTGGTAGTAATCTGCTATTGTAATAATGGATAATAATTAAAAAATTATTTAAAAATATAATTTGAAAAAACGTTAGTTCCGAAAGTTATGTTCGTGGTTGGAACTTGTGTAAAACCAGTAAAATTTAATTTAAATTCAAAAATTTATCTACAGTCATTTCAATTTTTTGATCTTTTCAATAAACATTTACAAAATAATAATTTTGTGAAATAGTAAATTCATTAACAGTTATAGTATCATTTCTTAGCTGAACTTTAAGCTGAACTTTTTTTTAATATAATAATAAAAGCTTACATTTTTTCTACAAGTGAAAAATCAGTCTTTACTTTCTTTGGAAATTAAAACAGCATTTTGAAGTGAATGCAAAAATTACAGAGTAAAAAGCGGCTTCCCTTGCTTAAAGCTTAAACATGAGGCGACTCCAACAGAAAATAGCCAAAAATAATATGGCAGATTGCTTTACTACATTTCAGTGTTTGGACCCAATTGACATTGTTAATAATAAAAGGTGTTAGGTAAAATTATTTTGTTTATTTTTGAATGTTACAAAAAAAATCCAACTTTCTTTAGTTCCATTTAAGGTTTAAAAAGTCGCAATATTTATAACTGAAACTGCACTTTTGAATATATGTATATATATACATATTTTGTGAAGGGATGACTTTCGTTTCGTTGCTGGTTGACTGACTGTTTCGTTGCATAAATTCCCTGCAGTGCATTTAATTTGCATGTAATCTAATTATCCGTTTGGCAAAGTCATTTTAATTTTATACACATTCAAACAAACACATGAGTATTTATAAAACAATTTTGTCATACACTCAAGTTCACAAATACATGTACATATTAATAAAAAAAACATGTCTATCACTTTAACCAACAAAAATAACCTTCTATTGATATTTGATATAGTACAATGACTTTAGATAAAAACAGCAAAAATAATTCATAAACTTGGAAGCAAGTTTATATAGACAACAATTGGATGTGTGTATGTGTGTGCTATATTTTTACCCAAAATCACGTTTCAACTAATTTAATATTCAAAACACGTTGTGATTAATTGTTATTTCTTTTTTTGTTGTGCATTTTCATACAGAGTGGTCCAAGTACAAGTAGCTTTTTAAATCACATGTTATATTGCCACTAATAGATTTTTTTATGTACGAAATATTTATTACCTGCGTAGACCGAATAAATCTTCTTTACGCCTGAATAACGTTGGAAAATATTACAAACTTATTATTAGTCAACAAGTTTGGCTGAGAAATCTTATTGTTTTCCATCATGTTGATGTCAATTGGCCGTCTTGGAGCTGCGATTTGATCCCTTGATAAATATTCTAACGAGATGTCGTTAAAGACCAATGCTATGAGGATAATCTAGAACCTGTTGACAGCCTTAAAGCTAATATCTGAATCTTTCGTGAAATTGTACCAGAAACCGTATACAAAGCCTTGAATGCCACGTGAAGGAATAATGAATAAAGCAATAATATACCAAAAAAAATTAAATTTAGATAATTTTGTTTAATTTTTAGATAGACTTTTTTTGGACCATCCTTTATGTGAGATGTTATATTTTACATATACCACACCTTCAATTACACACAAGCTTACGAGTACATTCTTGTCTTTAGATATACAGTGTGAAATAAAACTTGTAACTTTGTTAAGCATCTGACTGTTCTTGCTTTAAGGGAAATATTATCCACAAGCTAAACTCCATGGTGTGTTAGGACTAATAGTTAATCGATTTTAAATTTGAATTGCTGGCCTCCGCATTCGTACATATTCCAATTAAATTCCTTAAAAATATTGTCTATATTTCATAACAACTGCAGAAATCTTGGATTAAAGTGCCATGATTTTCGCAAAAACACTTTCGAATTTCTAATATGCATGAGTGTGTTTGTAAGTGTGATATTAAATAATATTTGGTCTATTTCAATTTACTTTTTGGTTATAATTTCCCTTACAGAACCACATACATACACACACATATACACAATAATACAAACATATAGACTTACCTATAGTAATTGTATTAAATAATGTTTGCCCAGGAATATTAAGAATAATGTAATCTTATAAAGGGATTGCTTTAGCACACATACAGATACGCACACATACACACACACACATAAATACCTACACACATACCTACAAACGTTTATTCTGGCATACGGGCTACTGCGTCGAAAAGTGTTTTTGGTTAAAAATTACAAGAAGATTGTGATTTTTAAGTTTCGCATTTATATTTATATTTTGTGGTCATATTGGGATAAAGTTACAAACATTATTTTATTAGTTTATGCAAAGATTAAAGATAAATACACTTAAGATATTTAGATTATTTTTGTTCCTGCTGCTGTTTACTAAATCTTATATAAAAAATAATAAATTTTGTTGTTGTTCTTAGTTAAAAGAAAATTTATTTAAAGCTCAAATAAACCAGAGTAGTTACTGGTAAAGGATTTTCTTTAAAATCAAAGGTAAAGTGTTCAATTAATTTGAAATATTTTATACAGAAGATTTCATAATGGATACAAGTTGTATCAAAGTCTGTTCTATAATATTTGTTTTCTAATAAATTATGTAAAGCATATTTTTTTCACTAAAATGTATTAACGATTAAAACTGTAGGGAGGCGTAAAGTCGCGGATCCATGTGACGCACAGTGGGCCGAATGTAATAATTTTTGTAACAAATCTCTATCTTCTTGGCTACTGAACCGATTACAAAATAATATGTGCAAAAGTCGTAGACAAGGATCGAGGTAAATGCATTTTAATCAGAATATTTTAAATCAGATGACTTGAAAACCCTTCACGAGTGTTTGCTCTTAAAAATATCAACCGGCTTCGAACAATTTCAATTTTTATATTTTTTGTAAGGCCGGTTGTTTGTTTCGGCTTAACGGTATTTTTGGCGATAATAGTTGTGTATCATCCAGCTTTTAATCATAGTAGCTGTAACAATTTAGGAAGTTTCGTTTTTAACTAGAAACGTTTGAGGAAATAGGAGAAGTGTGTGTATTTTATAGTGTAAATATTAACGATGTTTGAATAAAATCTGTGCAAGAGAACGACTTAGGTGCTGCTGGGGTGAGCATTTTTTTAAATTTCATTTGCTGCACAGTTTAATAACACTTAAATTGTCTAATTATATATACGAGTAATATAGCGGTCGATGGCAAATCTCCCGCATTCTAGTAATTAAATGTTAACCGTTTACATAAATATATACGGTAAAATACAAAAAAAAACATTCTAAATAAACAACTTAAAATTCTCTTATTTATACTCTCATTTCTACACAAAGTAAATTGGACAAACACACATACATCATGTGTATGTATAACAAGTATGCAAGTATTGTTAGCAACTTCAAACGCTTATAGCTTCCGAAATACTAAACCAATTTAAATAAAATTAAGATTGTGCACATCTATCTAAAATCCCCATTAAAAACATATAAATCTTTCCGAAATCGGTTCGTGTTACGGCTGTAAAAGGGATCTCAAAAAACGTGTTTGCCTATCAATAATATAGATAAAGCATAAAAAATGAATCAATATCTAAAAAAGTGATTCTAAGTAGAAGAAATCAGCTTTGTATGATTTTCATTGCGTGATTCGATTTTTTTGTTCTAGGACTTCGAAATTTCTAATAATAAAATTACTAAAGAAAAAAATGTTATCACAAACTTTTAATACTGATGATTTTATACATTTATTGTTACAAGTGTGTCCAGCGGTCGACTCAATCGACCGCATTCTAGAAAATAATATTAAACATTTACATAAAAACATACAATAAAATACAAAAACAAAAAACATTCTAAATAAACACTGTATCATTTCTCAACACATTTAATGCGTCTACTTAACATCAGAGGCGCTGCAACACTGATCTAAAAACTAACACAACGCGTAATATCATAGTTGCTTTCTCACTTTCAGCATCTATTTTCTCTCACTATCTCTTTCCCAAAAGAAGGTAACACAGCTACTGGCTGGTAGGCATACTAATTGACTGAATGTTACTCCTCTTCTTAAGAAAAAAGCAAAAAATATTTCTAAAAACATAGTTGCAATTTTATAATAAAATTGAGTTCAGACATAAAGACAGCCGTCTTAGAAGAAACTTTGCTTCCTTTTTTTAATTTTGTTATGTAACTTTGGAAACAAGGATTAATTTTGACTTGTGACTCCTTAGTCGCAATTTTTCATTGACTATTAAGTATTTTATCATATAATACACGCGATTTTACTCACTTTTTTCCAATTAAACAGGCAGAAAAGTACTCTTTAGTTAACGATGTACAATTGAAATACATAACATTAAAACAGACATGACTGCATTTTTCCAGTTAAAGAAGACAGTGATGCAAAAGCAATTTACATGATTAGTTACACACCTAACATTTCGATCCACAACAAATAAAACTGATATATAAAATTTATTTAAGTAGGACATATGAATTGTGGAATCCTTAAAACAATATTTGCTATAAATATACATTGCTTAAATTGTCTACAGTGTTCATAAAAATATTCACCAATAAATATTCTCTTTTATCAATAAATGTTTTATTCCTCAATTTCTCTTTTAATAACTTACACTGTCAAGTGACGCTCTTTTAACGCCTAGAGCTTTCAAGCTCTACAAATTGGTATGGGCTGTATACTGGTAGTACTATACAACCCCAGCTGTAGACTCTTAACCTTTTAATCTAATTATATTTTTAATTTTCAAAAGGTAGAATGCAATAACATTCATGAAAATAATGCCCATGGGTTATATATCAATTTCGAACTGGAAATAATGTGCATTAAAAATTTAAAAATATGGTACATGGTCATTATTTCCACCTTAAAATGAAAATAATGTACAAAATTAATTAGAAAACAACCTTTTGAAAGCTCTCTTAACTGATTTAAGAATTTTATCCTCTCGGTATGTTGGAGAGTAGCTTCAATGAGTAAAAACTATCTGCCTTGACGTCCTTCGACCAGGCTTAAATATATTCTATTCTCAGTATGGCGAGTAGTGGCTCTATTGTGGGTGTTATCATATTTTTGCTTCAAAAAGTTTAAAAATCGAAATAATATGTCCATATTGTCCATATCATTTATCAATAAAGAAAAAATTAATAAGAAATAGGATATTCATTTTCATTCGAAAAGGACATGTTTCTATTGAATATAATTTTGATGTTTTCAAGTGGAAACAATGATAATTTCCATGGACGTTATTGCACGCCACAATTTTAAACTTTTCTCAATACACTAATGCCGTTTTCATTTAACATTTCTTTTACTTTTTATCAAAAAATTAGCTATTCAAAGTTTTCTTAAGACAAAAATTTTACCTCGTAAGTGATGGTACAATAACTTTTAATACACTCATTATTTCAAAAAACCATTATATTGCAAATTTTCAATAAAAAGGGAAAAAATGTTACACTTTTTTTTTAGAAAAGAAAACGCCATAAATAATTGTCATTTTAATATAGACAAAATCGTACATTCGACAACAATAACATAAAATACAAAACGCTTTCGTAATCACCTATTTTTACCGACAAAGGGGGTATTTTCAGAACAGTTGACAGAAACATATAAAATTGCGAATAATATGTATTTGCGTGAAATGCCTGATTGTAGCGTAACGATCTGAAAAACTTTTTTCATAAAACGCTTATGGCCAAAATTTAATAACATTCCTAATGTGGATATATTATTGTTGAAAAGTACAAATAATACAAAATTAACGTTATTCAAACTAATTCTATGTAAACTCGAAAACGGGATAAGTGAAAATATTTTCAATAATTGACAATATGGCTTATAGAAAATGACAATCTTTGTGAAATTATATTTGAAATAGAAAGCAAAATCAATAACAGGAATAACATCTTCTTCTTTTAACAAAAACAAAAAACTCTAGCAATATTTACAAAAGTATACAAACTCATCCACAATATGCAACACAAATGAATTGGAAAAACAATCAGTAGAGGAAAAAGAAACATAAAGACAATGCGGCTTCGACGAAGACGCCCATGTTGTACAAGAACATTTTATGGCAAAAAAAAATAAAAAAAAAATTATAAAAAATGAAAAACCAACTACACTTCAGCAAATGTGGTACAGAGATAATTTTAAATTAAAAAAAAGACGCTGACATTCCCGCAATTTTATTCATAGAAACTGAATGTTGGGTTTGAGAGGTGTAAAAATGGCTTGGAGAACTTACCATATTCGATTCAAGAACAGAGAAATATTATGAGGCTGACATAAACATTAAACCCACAATAATAAGCAGAAAAATCTTCTGGAAGAAAAAATAAATACCATGCACGTAAGAATACACTTATGACGGTCGGGTCTTTATTAGTAACGGTCTTGTGGCGTAAGTCTGGTGACTGTAACATCCCTGATCAATGGAGATGTTACTTCGACCGCTCAAGAACTTCTGATTTAAGGTAGGCCAAAGCATTGCTGCAGCCTGAACCTCAAGAGGAATAATTTACGGCATATTACTGGTTTTCTCTTTGCTCACTTTGGACCAAACTATCATCTGTGGAAAAGTAACCAAGTTCGTGCACCCCTGTGTCGTTTAGGCTTAGAGGATGACAAGACAACGGCATATATTCTTTGCGAGTGTATCGTCTCATGCAACAGCAGAAGGCGTGTTTTTCATTCCGAATTTCTGTGTTCCGATGTTATTAGGCGGGCTTCTGTTAGAGTGAATTAAATCAACTTACAGATCTATGCCACAAAAGATCCATCAGGTGTCGCAGTGCCGGTCTATGGACCAGATCTTCCCTAAGCCTAAGATTATGACGGTGAGGTCTTTATTAGTAAAGATTTGAAAAATTAACATTAAAAATTTAAAAATTTTATCGAAATAGAAACCAGCATAAGTATCGTAAGACTGTCGAGAAGATGTGATATCTGCTCGATAGATAAACGATCGAGGAAAAAGTCCCAGAAGAGAATGTGTCGGTAAAAATGTTAAAAGCGAATAGTCTGGAAGCTCTGAATTAGTCTTGGTGTGATGGGGAATTCGTCTCTATATGGATGCCGTGCATTCTAATAAACAACTTTTGAATATAATTTTAAGCGAGCCTTATTTATAAAATTATACAAAACAGAAAAGGGACCAAAGCAACAAACCCATGAACCTTAAGATATGTCAGAAGACAACTCCGATATAAATAGCATATCGTAGAAGAAGTACATCGTAGTAGAACAATACAGTAGTTACTTAACTACTTACTAAGAAATACATAACTAAATATTATTCTGTGATTGGCACAAAAGTAGAGCGTATTATTATCTTAGAGATGATGTGCTGTTCAACCCCTGAAGAAATGTATTGTGTATGTTCGCGAAAACAAGCTTTTAAAACGAAATCAAGTGGTGGTGCAATAGGCCAGTGAATATCAAATACAACAATTCCTTCAAAAAAACACAATTAACTTGCAGTGTATTTTGTGTATTCATTGACTTTTAAGTATTGACACTTTTAGGTCATTATTTGCTATTCGAGGTGGTACTTGTCTCGAATGATATCGTATAGCATATTATTGAATACAATCGATAAACCCTAAGCTGTCTAATTACGTAAGTGACAGTACACAAAAATTATGTTAAAATTTCCAAAATTTTAATGTAGTGTTGAAAGATCTCTTTAATACAGTTGAATATTGCCAATAGCAAAGACTATTTTCTAGAGTGTAGCGCACAATTATAGGAAAATAAAACATAGCAAAAAATACGACAACTTAAGGCACAACATCCCAAGAAACGGTTACAAAGAGAAGATAATAAGAACAAAACACAAACATAAGAACTCAAGTTTAAATAAATAAAAATTAAGTGAGAAAAAAAGGAAAAGGAGACAGAGATAGAGGCATGAGGAATGAGTTACACAAACTGAACACCGTCAACAATAAGTAAAAGATATAAAGAATTTTAAGTAAAAGCAATGGGAGAGAGCGGACATTGAGAAAAAATTGTGTAATCATGATTAATTGCAGGATAAATGACTCTACAACTCACCCAAAAGGACATGAACTAAGAAACGACTTTACTCTATACACGGAAACTTGTCTATGCATTAAAGAAAAGCCGGTTGAAAAAAAAACAAAACAAATTATTCAACAAGATGAACTAAATACACAGCTTTTAAATTATTTACTTGTAAACCACTTGTATGTCTGTTAAATAATTTTTCCATTCTTTCGTCCTTCCAATCACTCATTTATTCATTAAGAGAATGACTAACTTTTTTTCTTTTTAGTTTTATTTTTACCATGAACATGCAAGAGATATATGGTAGACTGGGTGTATTTCTAAATAGTTTTTAAAGAAATCAACAAATTAACGATTTTTATGGGAGAATGATATATTTATTTCGACAGAAGATAACAGAGATTTTGATTTTAAAAGGTAGTTTTGCTCAGCCGCATTTTTAAGGAGACATATTTGCTGCAACAGACGTTT
Source organism: Gymnocheta viridis (assembly GCA_956483585.1). Taxonomy (NCBI): domain Eukaryota; kingdom Metazoa; phylum Arthropoda; class Insecta; order Diptera; family Tachinidae; genus Gymnocheta; species Gymnocheta viridis. The sequence continues at coordinate 50,844,315 of OY101441.1, read as the reverse complement.
TGGATCACGTCGTATTTGCATTTGCAGATTTATGAATACTGTTGACTACCAAACCTCTCTGCTGTAGAGTCTTGGAGTTCGCGAACTGGAGTCTATTCTGAAAACCCAAGTTTTTTCAAATATACTTATACTTTATAGATATCAGTACAATAGCATGGTCGGTTCACAATTCGTCACCCTTCTAAATGCTGGTACTCCTACTTTCTTCTTCTTTACTGGCAACCTGTTAACCTGAACTTGAAACCGGATCGAGGAAAAAGTTAGCGGCCGTTTTTTTGTACTATAATTACACATCAATAAATAATATAATTTTTGTTCCGCTTCACACTTGTTCAGCATTGTTGGTATATTTTTTAATCGCTGTTTGCTAAATCCCAAATATTAGCGGAATTTCTTTAACCTCGAAACTCAAAATCTTTTCACTCGAAATTCCGCTCTCCCTATTTACAGCAACTCTTGATTAACAAAATTCTATTATGGCATCAGTTGTTATTTCTTTGCAGGAAAAAAGCCGGATACAAAAAAAATATTAAAAAACAACTCTTGACTGTTGGGCACTTTATTGTTTTTGAAAAGTTGTTCTATAATTTCTGTTTATTTTTTTCGTATTATTTCCATAAACTAAGACAAGTGAAAAAATGGATTATGGCACTAGACGCTATTAAAATAGAAAATAAAAAAAAATATATGAAAAAATAATATTAGATGAAACACAAAGGGGAAAATAAAAATTTCACTGGTAATGAATCAAAACAATTTTTATATTTTTCTTAATTAATCTTCTTTCTTACACAGGAATAAAGAATGACTAAAAACATGGAAGGAAGGAAAGAATTACGTTTTTCCTTTAATGCGTAGTTCGGTGAGAAGTTTTAATTTTTTTGCCATTTCGTTGTTATTTTCTCTAGTGAGGGTGTCAAATCTTAAGATATAAATACTCTTATAAGTATAATAAGCACAAAATGATGATGAAATCTACTTTAATGTAATGAAAAAGGAGTCGATAGCCTTAGCCAACAAAAAAAAGGTGGGATCCACTAGAAAGGGTCTGGGTCAAAGGAACTAAATTAGCTAAAACAAGAAAAACACAAACAAAAAAATTTTAAGGCGCGAGACATTTTACATTGTGGGCTTAAGGAATATTTGAGAAGGGATCAAGTGAATAACGGCAACACGTATAAAGTAAATTTTAGGAATCTAACATTAAATGTTATTCAGAGTGATTTAAATTTACAGAAAATTTGCAACTCCTTGTGGTTACTGGTTCCCTCTTTGCTCATTTCAGTCTTATCTTTTGTAGGGAAGTATTTTGGTACTTTCATCTTTATATCAAACAGCGCTCTTCATTATTTTCCCAGACTTTTGCCATTTATAGTTTGAAATAATACTTTTAATTTAGTAATGTTTTAGAGTGATTCGACTTGCAGAATAAAATAGTCAGAGAAAGTTAGGCTTTACTGTATCACATATTTATTAACCTTTATTAACTGTATCAAAACTTTTAAACATTAATGAAACTAGGGATTCACCACATATACGGGGTAAAGTTATTGATTATATCCTTCTAATACGGCAGATATTTGTACGGTGTGGTCTTTGATCCCTAAGAGAGAAATATTTTATTTAACAATCTATTTAGCTTAAATACTACTTAGAAGTTCCCTTCATTAATTTTATTGAGTGACTCTCGCCCGTCTTTCAATATCTTATTTCTATTCGTAGTTTATTTTCATACATTTGATTTATATTATACCAGGCAATAAGAAATTTTGAGTGATTTCTATAGAATCTATATTTAAGTGTATTTTATTTTTTACTTTTAATAATTGTTTATATTATAGTAGTACTTATAGTAAGAAAATTTGTTAGTTCAGCAAAATTTTATAAATGTACTGTTCTCTTTAATGGGGATGAGTAATTAGTTTTTGACATTTTCGTTAACGTATCAGATTGCTTTGAAAAATTTTATATTGCCAAAATGTGGAGTAATTAAATTTTGTACTGACCTTCCGTCTTAACAAAATGTGTTAGTTTATAACAGTGGATTTTATTTACATTTTGTTTTGTTTAAATAATGTAACTACACTTCGGATTTCGGTTATTAAAAGTTTTTATTTTTTTATTTTAACGTCACCTAAAAAGTGGCCCCTGACAATTGGGCCCCATAGAAAAACAATGGATTTTCCTTCTTCCGTAAATATTGACATAAATTTTCTGACTCAAAATGTTACGACATTCAGCTTTATAATAACTTTGGCTTAAAACACTTATACATATATTCACCAACTTGAAAAAAATTACAAGGCTATCAATTCGTTTGTATTTTTTTAAATGTGTTTCCTCATAACTCCATCTTTTATAAACCGATTTCGAATTTTTTCTTTTTTTGAAAGGAAGTATTTCCCTATCAGACCGATTGTTAAGTAGGCAGTGCCACACCCACGCAATGAAACGCATCTTCTACATAACCGCCTCTTATTGAACTTGATATATACATAAAAATCCAGTTACAATACTACAATATGATGAAACAAGTGGGCTGTACCATGCCCACGTAACGTAAAATTATTTTTCAAGTAATTCTATTAAACCGTTTTTTACGAAACTTTTCGCATATATTTGACAGTAAAACATTATGTATAGAAAAAGTGGGCAGTGCCACATCCAAACGAAGTAAATGTTATTCTTCAACTATTTTTACTGTGATGATTCTTATTTAACTCTGCACCCACATTTGCCTTTTTTGTAGTCTTTTTTTTCAATTAATAGTTCTATAATTTATCAAAATTTCCCTACTCCTTTGTGTATTATTCCCAGGATGGTAAATTTTTGTTCGTCTATTTATCTTTAAGGATGCTACACAAAGAAATAGTAAAATATTGAGAAATGTTAACATAATTGTATTGTTTTTTTTCGAAAAAGACCTTGAGTTTAAAAATTTAGAACTGCAATCCTTTTCATACATTAAAACAGGTTTAATGGTTTTCTTACAAATCATTCACACTAAATTCTATGCAAGAACAATCTGTTAATGTCTTAATCCTTTCAGACCGTGATGCATCGATTGTGCGGATGAGTTTCGGTCTTAATATTTTCGCTTCTACTTGACCAATGTCAAATAGACCGGCATGCATTGATTGCACTGATTATTCATTATGTTTATTCCCCCATTGTTCCCATTTTGCGCAATTCTTGCGTCAAATTTCATTTTTGTAAAAATGAGCCACAGAAGTCAGTTGTGTTTTCAACTACAAAAGCACTAAGCGTGTTAGTAAATAATGAAGTGAGCATATTTTAATTAAAAATATATGAATTTTAATGTTTCAAAGCAATTGAAGTCATTTGATGCAATAAGATGGCGTTTTAACTTAAAACTTTACCGAGATGCACCAATGGTACATGTCCTGAAAATCCTTGAAGGATATAAAAATGATAAAACATAAACATAGATTATATATTAATACGATATTGACATTGTATATTCCAAAAATTATAAATAAAAATTCGCATTAGTTTAGTGTCAGGTCTTGAAGAGACTGCAAAAGCTGAGCTCCTTTGTTTTAAAAATATGATTTTTCTTAGAAATAAAAGACGTACTATTAATCCTGAGCTTCCGTATTTGATAGGTTTCTTGCGCCCTATTATCTTATTTACCTAAAGCGATAGATAAATGTTAGTTGATAATATTTAACATAAATGATTCGTAACTCATATTATTGTTTATCTTTGGACCATCTGGTTTCCATTAATTCAATACATTTCATATTTGGTTGTTTTTTCAAAATCTTGCAACCTTTTCCTTTCCAACTGTAAACGTTACTTAGAAAACATATTTTCTTTATCGCCAATATTTTTTTTGGAATTTCTAAAACATTTTCTCTAATAATATTTAAAGGAATTGTAAAGTTAAAAAATTTAGGTAATTTCTCTGATTGGAAAACATTTTTTAAATTCAGAATATATTAAAAAGAAATTCATGATATAAATGATAAACTTATTTATAAAGCAACTTTAAAAAGAATTTTCTCCGCAAGATTTATTTTGCTTTCCTTTCATATATGTAATTTTTTTATAACAAAAACCATTTTTCGTGTTGAGTTTTTATGACTCGGAAAGATTTTCAGTATAGAAATTTACTCTTATATGAAAAGAACCTAAGTTGAGAGAAGTTACGCTTTATTCAGTTTTATTTTTGTCACAGAGAACTTTAAAAATTAAAAAATAAAACTTTCTTAAAGATTTTTTTAAATAAAATATTTTAATTGCATTATTTTTTTAATATTTGAATAAAATTTCACTTCACTGTGCTTATAATTGTTGCTTAATTTTTTTTTATACGTACAGATAAACATGTGTATGTATGTATGTGTATTGTGGTATATGTGTAGGCAATGGAATGAGTGCAGGTGGAAAAGTTTGTATTTATTTTATCCATGTCCCTGAAATATATTTCATTCGTTTCAGTCTGTTTCTAACGGAAATGAGACGCTGTAGTAATGAAGATAACATTTCCTTTTGTCAGCAGTTGTAAAGTTAGGAGTATAAAAGAACAAAAAACAACAAAAAGTCTTTAATAAATGAAGAAAATGTGAAAAAGAAACATTAAATAAAAAAAATTATAAATAAAAACAATGAACGCAACTTGTGCTTCAGTGTATTAAAAGAAAGAAAACTGCTGAAAAGTAAAACAATCAGCTGATTAAAGTTAAGTAAGTTGCTGCGTTTTTTTTGGCAAATAATTTTTTCCCTCCCAAAAAAAGGTGTTTGTATTAATAAAGTTTTGTTTTTCGTTTAAAAAAATATCCTGCCTAAAAATACTTTTTATTTGCCCTGTTTGCGATTAAAAGACAAACAAATGCCTGTCAACAATGTGTGTTATTTGTATTTGTAATGTATTGTATTTAATACAATTTTAATTTAAAAAAGAATGGAAGGCAATAAAAAATTATAAAACATAAAAGTGTCAAAAGAATTTTTCTTGTTAATGAGATGTTTGGAAAGTTTTAATGCATGATTTTTACAACAACCTTCAAGATGCCGAAAGGTCGTTTTTATAATAAAATTTCTGCTTAAAATATTTAAAGCAAATATTATTTTAGTATTTTTTTTTATAAAACTTTACGAAATATCGTTGCCGGCAGTATATATTTTTTTTAATTAGCAGAAATCGAAGAAATTTTTTTAACAGCGAATTTTAGGAATTTAAGTCGATCGTAGTGTTTTATTTTCACGTGATGGAAAGATTCATCTCAGCACTGCTCACAATAGGGTTAAAACGTTAAAAGAAAATTTGGTAGTAGAAAGGTCTATCTGTAGTTTAGCCATTTTGAAATGGTGTATAAGGATTCTTCAAGAATAAACGACTTAATTGAATTTTGAAAGCTTTTGTGCATTCAGTCAACAATACTTTTGTACTATCTGATTTCGTTATCGGTTTAGCGATTTTTTTACTTTTTAAATCATAAATAAATTCCAATTTTTTTTACTGTTAAAATTGTTAGTAATTTTTTATTAATTACTTTTCCATTTTGCAAAATAACACATAAGTTTATGAATTAGAAAACTTCAAAAATGTACAAATTAATTAATTTTGGGTGCGTATTTTTTAAAGTATAAAATTACATTAGTTTTTAAATTGAATCAAACTCAAAATAAGTGGACTAGTTTTCTGTATTCAGCTGATTTTTCTATTTCCCTACATAATATTTTGGGCGTAAAAATATTGTTTGCACCAACAAACGATACATTTTTTATATTAATTTTACTTATTTTTTATTAAAATTTGTTCTTAAAAGACCTGAAAATTAATTGAAATGTCGAAAACACAAGCTAAAAATCCATTTGAAATCATTATTGAAATTATCCTTAAAATCCTTTTCTTCTAATAAATACAACTCTCAATTGCCTTCCAAGAAAGCAACTCAAGCAAATGGGGTTAAATATGCAAAACAGGAATAGACAATATTTCGGCTTTTTCTTATAAAAAAAATCGTGGAAATATACATACAGCCACAGCAGTCATACAACCCTTTAACGTTTCAAAATACTTTGGCCACAGTCAAACAGGAAGAAAAAAAAGAAACAGCATATAAATTAGTAAAAATAAAAATATCGGTTATGATTGCTTGTTATTTACAAAGTCAAGTGACAGCTTAAAAATTGCAAAAAATATTGTCACTTTTCTTACTCAGTACACAGCATTAGCGTTAAAAATTTTTTTTATTGTTTATTTTTCGTCGTTTTTTTCGTCCCTGTAGTCCAACAAAACGGATGATGAATATAGAAACCCACTTTGATCATTTATTTTGTTGTTTGAAAGTGGTTGGTACAACAGAAAAAAATGTCCAAGAATTTGTGGTAAAAAACGGCATAAAAATTAAGTTTACTTGGCAAAAACGAAAAATCGACTTTTGGGGTAAAAGAGGAAGTTGTAGCATTACTGGAGGCACATAAAAATAACAATTTTTTTTTTTTTTTTTATAAAGAGAAGTAACACTCAGGCAATTAGTATGCCTACCAACCCGTAGGTGTGTTACCTTCCTTGGGAAAGGGATAGTGAGAGAGGACAGATGGTGAAAGAGAGAAAGCTTATTTTTTACAACTCTGATATTGCGCGCTGTGTTAGTTTTTAGATCAGTGTTGCAGCGCCTCTGATGTCAAGTATGCGCATTAAATGTGTTTTAAGCTGTTGTAGCCATTTTATTAATTATTTTACTTCGCCGGCGATTTTGCTACAATACCGACGAAGGAGGGCGCTGTGATGTCCGCTAGCATACACTAGTGTCAATTGCTGCCAGTACTGTTCAGTGACCAGTGTGCTATGCCTTCATCACTTAAACACTCCGACAACAACAAATACAATGTCATACTAATGCACATCTGAAAAATGCTGGAGTTTATGACTTGTCTGAAGCTGGGCTCGAACCCACGTTCTTAGACATTATTTGCTTTGTAGTCAACGCGCTAACTACTTCAGCCAACAGCACCCTAAATTTGAATAAATTGAATAAATTGAAATAAATGAGCATTGTATGGTCGTGTGTAACCAAAAAATAGAAAAATAATAACAATAACAATGAGAACAGTAAGTACTACAGAAAAATATTTAAACAAATCTTTACACATACATACATATCTGCATCATATTTCTTGTTAAGTTTTATGAATGAGTTTGCTTTTAGAACAGTGATGCCCAAAACATATGCTGTTCTAACAAAAATTTCAAAAAAATGTTATTTGTGTTGGAGTTGCTTTTATTTATAATACGTTTGTAAATGTCGTAGCTTTGTGGTACAATTAGGAAGGTCGATATTGGTCCGAAAAAAGATCATAAGTCCATAACAAGGCCTTTTTAGCGCCATAACTTTCAATTGATACATTTTTTTAAATAAATAACTAACAGTAGTTTTTGTTCATAATAAATAGAAAGACATCATTTTCGAATATATTAATGTACCAAATATAGCGGATCGTGGTCTTATCATCACAAAGGGACCTATTTTTCTGGACACAATTAGGCCGGCTGCCTGTGCAACCTATGGTCTTATAATCGAACTAAATCGATAGTGCGAGAAGTAGAACAAGGCACTACGTGACTTACAATGCCTTCAAGTATTTCTCAACAAATGCATTAGCAAAATCTTGCGGATTTTCTAGCGTGGAATAATATCCAACAACCAACTCTGGATGGAAGCAAACCAGCAGTCTATTAGATTAGAAATACGTAAGCGGAAATTGAGCTGGACAGATATTACCAAGAAATGCCAGCAAGGCGCAGAGGAGTAGGGAGACCAGCGCATACCTGAAAACAGCAACTGGCAACCGATCTTTCGAGATAGCGTATGAAGTGGTACGAAGTAGGCATCGAGCCGAAGATCGATATTGTTAGAACCTTTTCAATCTAATTTTATTATTTTCTTAACTAAATTTAAAAAAAAATTTTTGAGAACGTTTGAGACGTTTTTTTGGATAAATGTTTGCCAAGTGTGACCGTACCTTAAAGAAAAAAAATAGGTATTCTTTCAAATGCTGTTGTTGGTATAATGCTAAATCATTGTTACTTGTTGTAAAATAAAACTGCTGTATGTTGTAAACTATTACCAGATCAAGTTTGTTTTTTAAATACAGTCTATCTGTTAATTTATTCTATTCACTCTGTCTTAAGCACATGCCAAATTTTTATAACATAGCTTCTACATGATTTTTACCATGAAAATAATATAAACAACAAAATACTGTCACAATAACTCAATATTCGTAAAAGTATTTGTATATAAATTATTATCATTCATTTTTTTACTATTTGTTTGATAATGCATTTTCTTTTGATAAATATGCATTTATTTTACTTTGGCATACAAATGCAATTGAAAAAGTAATTTATCATTGCGGTAGTGATGAAATGCAATCAAAATTGGATTTTTTTTTGCCACTCATGATGTCTATTTCTGTTACGATACGCATTATATTGTAATTTTTTTATTTTGTTGGGTGTAAAAAAATACTACAGAGCAATAATGTTATTTTTTGCTAGATGGCGTGAATCTGTTCAAAATATTTATTTGCTACGTAAATTTTGTGGTTTAAATGTAAATGTGAAATAATAAAATAAGAATTTAAAATATTCAGCCAGTATTGGCGCAAACGATTTATTTAATTCTTTCAACTATTTCGCAACTAATGTGTTAAAATATAAAATATTTTCCTAGTTAAAATTATTTATGTATTTAACACATTCCCACAAAAACTTCAAAAATTTTAGTTTTTTAAACAAAAAAATTATATACGTATGATTAATATTATTTAATTATTAATAATCATACGTTCAGTGCGCGATCTTGTATTGCCTTGGGATAAGAGACGCGATGTTTTGTTTAGGGCTTGCAGATCGATTGCAATCTTAATCGTATCCGCAATTAGTATCATCACTTAATCGTATTCGTAATCGAAAGAACAATGGAAAGATTACGATTAAAAATTTTACAAAATTTTAATCAATAATTTTTGTAAAACCTCTCATCAATGTTGAAGCCATAAGGTTTATTTCAACCATATCAAATTATAAGTAGAAATAAAAAATGTTCAAGATTATATTTTTATAAAAATATGGCAAATTTTAAGCATGATTAATAAGATAATATGGGTTCAACGAGCTAAGTTCTGCATTTAAAATACAAAGAGAAAGGGCGGCTTAAAAGTAAAAAGTCGGATGCCAGGAATTTGTATTATAGAAAAAAAACATAAAATAATAAAATTCATGTATATTTACTGCCAGCATCAGTTAACTTGATTCATTAAAATATATTCCAAACAATGCGCAAGATCATTTCCTATAGAATACGAATAACTCTGTATAGTAAATCTGTTAATAAATTGTTTGTGTCTTTTATTTTAATATTATTTACCATCCAACTGTGTTACATATTTTTAACAATGAAATACAGATAATTTCTTTTATTTAATTAAACTTTCAAAAATATTTCTCAATTGTTTTGAATAACTCTTTTAGTACAACAACGGCATAATATTCATAAAAAACATCTTTATATCATTAAATTTATACAAAATTTCTACAAATTTCATTCATTTATGCACTCATTTACACACAATCGCTCATACCCGGGCGCATCCAGCCTCTGCATTCAAAAAGGCCCCAAAAGACAAGAACATACAGACAAACAATATGCAATTAATGCAATCATACACTGAACTACACTCAATCACGGTATAATGGATTTATAAAAACGTGAGCGCGTGTTCAAATATGAAAAATGTGATAAATACTCATACTAGGCAAAAGCAACAACAAACAATCAAATGAGATACACACTCACACTGTTTTCATGCAACACTACAACGGTGCATGCAGCCAGTCATCTTTTTAACTCTTTGGCCGCATACACTGTATCACAATGAGATATTTTCGTTGAATTTCATTTAAAATAAAGGGGGGTAAAATCTCATTCCATATCCCCTATAATGCCAATATTAACCACACATATGCTTGCAGTGAAAAGAAACAAAAAACAAACAAAAAAATATTTTTTCTGTAGCGGCAGCCAAAAAATAAAATACAAGCCACTGTTAGTGAAAGGTTTGCTTACTTTGACATAATTATGAATAAAAATCCCAAACAGAGACAAAAATTCACATTTCATGTATTGATTGAATGAAAGTACTGACATCGATATTTTCATCCTAAGTAGCAGGTAATTATCATTGGCCACTACTGTATATACGCAGGATGAAAACCAATTCAGAATGATTGAATACATGTACAGTGAAAAAGTGTTCATACAAATGTCTGCTTAACGTCATTATTGAAAATGCAATATAAAGGATTCGCCACATATTACATCATATTAATTTGCTTTTTATTCCTGTGATTTTATAACGAAATTAGTCATGTTCGAGCATATTTTTATTGATGCCACTGTTTCGTTGTATTTCATTTATATTCATGATATTTGACAATCCGAACATTCAATGTCACCAGATTGTCATGGTTTTCATACCATACATTTTAATCTTGCTTTTTTCGAACTCATTTGAATTTGTTTTACTGCTTTAAAGTTCAAAGCCGTGTGAAATTTTATTTAAATGTGTGTGTGATTTTTTGTTTTAGTTTGTGATGTAAAAACCACAAGGAAAATTCAATTTATCCTTGAAAAGGATTAAAAAAACAGTTTTGGGCTAATTTTTTATAAACTTTCATTTTAATTCCGCACCGCTTATGGCAATTATCAATCTTTCTATTGTCGAGAATATCTCCTCATTCAATTCAATCTTCAGTAATAGGAAAAAGGGTTGACCCTCTGTGACTGGAAGAAGGTTGAATGGGACAGCAATTGAAACACCATCTTATGTATTGTGAAATCGCGGATTACTTTCATGCATTCAGTCTGTTTGTTTTCTGACATATCTTGCTATATTAGTTTAATTTCTATATTGTTAAATAGAAGTATTTATTTATTGGTGTTCCGTTTTCCAATTCGATGCAAATTTAGTGTAATCGCTTTGCGTGTATCTGCTGCGTTTTGGAACGAATTTATCTGGTAACATCTATTACTTTGACTTCAATTTGATTTCTAGTGTGCAATGTTGAATGCATTATTCACGAAACACTTATACAGCGATAAAGTAATTCATCAAGACCGCAATGAAAAAGATCAAATTTTTCGAGCAATTTCGTTGAGAATGATAATTTTTTAAAAGTATTTTTATATTATTTTGGAAGCAAATCAGAGGTAAAAAACAGTGCAATTATAGGTTTTTAAAGATTCAATGAAAAAATGGTTATTTGAAGTTTTCATTGAAATTTAAGTTGTCACAAAACAAAACTAAATAGATGATCACAAGGTGTATTTAACTAGGTGACAGCATTAGGAAGACAATTACAACTATACCAGAACAACAGGCATTTTTGTTTGCGTATTTTCATTGCGTATGTCAAAGACCTAACCCATAAAACAAAGAAAATAGATACAGAAAATAAAGTAAAAGTATTTTGTATGTATTTTGACATTCGCAATGAATAGTCAGCTGCTGTAATGCTGTCACCTGTTTAAATACGCCTTGGATGATCACGCATATAACAATCAAGCTACTGTTCATAAATATAAATTCAAACAAAATATAGTATTTATTCACTTGTAAATGTATAAAAATTTTACTAACCTAACAACCGTGGCCCCATATTCAATCACTATGAAAATATCACAAATTAATAATTCAATAACTCAAAATTATTAGCAAAAAATTATGCGATCACAAAATCTCCCACGAGGTATTGATGAGTACTGAGTATGTGAACAAAAAAATGGTATTTTGATAAAAATGGCGTATTATGTAAACAAGAAATTTGGTATATATATGTAGATCATTGGTCAAGCAAAAATAGATCGTGAACTCCGTCTATAATTTCCACAGCAACTGCGTTCGTTAGAAGTAAATTGAACAGGACTAAGATAACGGGAATCCCGTGGAAAAGACAACCTTATATTTCTGGAAAAAGATTTGGTACTCGTAAATCTATAAAAACGAGAAATTAAAATTACAAATTATTACACAAAACTGTGGAGTTTGTTTTAGGCTGTTCTATTATATATAAATTCTAGCAGACAATATTTCTAACATCGTAATTAATTTTTATTAATATAAAATTATGTCAAATCGATAAAATTTTTCATACTTTTTTGCTTGAGACACTAAAAAAATACATTTGATTATACAAGAAAAATGGTAAACATTTCATTTCAAACAAATCATTTCATTAAGTAAAGCAAGCAATAGAAACAACTTTGAAATGTTTAAAAGAAGATTTAGGATCTATTGGAGATGTTTTACAGTCTTTGAGTCGCCAGGCCCCAGAATTGTTAATAGTCGGTGGACGTTATTTTTAAAGCCCGATATGAGCAAGCTTATATAAAATCTTAAAACGCTATAAAAATATAACAACATGATTAAGTACCGCTTATTTCTCGGCAGCCAATGGCGCTGAATAAGCAAGAGAGACTGAAATATATAGAGTAGTTATTCATCATAGATGGGATTTCGTACTAACCGAAATTGATTTGACATGTGAAAATGAATAAGTTTGTACTTTTCGTATCCTAATTTGTTAAATAATACGGTTAAATAGTTGATATTCCTGATCACTAGTATCCACCGTCAAAAGTGGTAAAATTGAACAAAGAACGCTGATGAGATGGTGTAGCGACCTCGAAATCAGTACTGATCCGTTCTGCTAGTATGATGAATAATAAAAATGGTTCTATATATAGTACTCTCTTAATAAAAAAATAATAATGAATTTATCCAAAAAATTTTCTAATAAAAATTAAAAATAAAAAAATTAGAATAAATAAATGGGTAAATTCGGGTTTGAACTTGAGCCAAAATTAATCGTTTCAATATATAAAAAATATTAATAAAAGTTCGACTAATTACTTATAAACATTAATTATAAATAACGATGGCACGCGTCAAAATCTACATGTTTACTTGGTCATAGTTGGTTGAATACTAAAAAAGAAATTCAACTACAAATGACAGAAACCTAACAACATGATTAAGTACCGCTTATTTCTCGGCAGCCAATGGCGCTGAATAAGCAAGAGAGACTGAAATATATAGAGTAGTTATTCATCATAGATGGGATTTCGTACTAACCGAAATTGATTTGACATGTGAAAATGAATAAGTTTGTACTTTTCGTATCCTAATTTGTTAAATAATACGGTTAAATAGTTGATATTCCTGATCACTAGTATCCACCGTCAAAAGTGGTAAAATTGAACAAAGAACGCTGATGAGATGGTGTAGCGACCTCGAAATCAGTACTGATCCGTTCTGCTAGTATGATGAATAATAAAAATGGTTCTATATATAGTACTCTCTTAATAAAAAAATAATAATGAATTTATCCAAAAAATTTTCTAATAAAAATTAAAAATAAAAAAATTAGAATAAATAAATGGGTAAATTCGGGTTTGAACTTGAGCCAAAATTAATCGTTTCAATATATAAAAAATATTAATAAAAGTTCGACTAATTACTTATAAACATTAAATATAATTTAGGCAAATTAATAAACCATTAGAAATGACAACCTTTTGACTCAGTGCGAGCTAAACTATATTTTTTATCGCTGGAAATTAGGCAACGAAAATAGGAAGCAGTATAGCAAGCGATTTGTTAAATATTTCGGAAGTATAAATACAATTTTTTAGCTTAATATATTCGAAATTATTGTTCTTGCTCTCTTATGTTTTGATGACTCAATATCTTGTTTGCCTGAATTTACTTAAAACGTTTTTAATTCTAAACACTAAAAGCAATGGTCAATCAATACACCTTTATTGATTATTTATTTACTCGTATTGTTTATTAAATTTATTTAAAAAAAATTGTTTAGTTGTTTTCGGTTGAGCTACACGGTCAACCAACAATAAATAAAAAACTTTTTAAAATAAGATATCGATGTATATCTTGAATTATAAATTTACCATTTTATTTTAAAAGTATCATTTTCTATTTTGTATTCTTAGTTTATAAGAGGTTATTCTGCAAAATTAGCGCGCAACGATGGAAAATAATTAACCATGGAAAAATGTCTAAAGCTATATTGGAAAACAACGTGAATGTGCAGAGAGGGAGAAAGAGAGCATTTATGTTGAAAATAAAAATTCAGAAAAGTGAAAGAAATGTTGGCCGTAAGATAAGCAACTTAGGATATTTATTTGTTGAGTTTGAAACACTTTAACACACAATTTTCTGTATATTGCGGCAGAATCGTCGGAGTAGTAAAAAATTAATTAAAATGGTTGCCAGCTAAAACAAAAACTTATACGCATACTGACACCACAGGCGCTGCATCAAAGCTCCTAAAATATCTCTTCTCTCTCATTATCCCTTTCCCAAATCAAGTAATGCACTTCCTGGTCGCTAAGCATTACTTGACTTTTTAGTAACTGTCTTTAACAAAAAAAATATATAAAAGTGAGCTTTTAATTTAAATTTGAAGAATTTTTAATAAAACTTACAAAAGTACAATTCAGAAAAATAACTGAAAACAAAAAATATGGGTAGTCCAAACTGCAAATGGGCCAAATGACACCCCACGAATTTCTAGTGTTAATAATAATTATATTAATTTTTATCGAAAAACATATGTATTTATTTTAACAAAACAAAGAATGGTTTATAAGCTTCAGCTTATAAATTAATTTATTTCGGCAATGCAATTTTTTAATACCTGTTTCCCAGGAAGGGAAAAAGTCCAGAGTACTCTAGAATTAATTTTTCAAAAAGGAATCATATAGATTCTACTTGAATGCCTACGTGTAGTGGGCAGCCACGTAAACCAACTCTATAATTAATACAAATCGCACGACTCCTTCTAAAGTTTTGTACATATATTTTATGTGGCTGGGTTGTATGTGATTTCATATCTTTTTTATACAAATCACGGTCCGAAAATTTATACAATTATTATTCATTATAGAGTTATTAATTAATCTACACAAACACAACTTCCTCGCTATTAAACATTTATTTTTTACCAGCGCTAAATTTACGATAAATTCATCCTTACATGTTGGTTTTTACTCATGTATGACATTTCTTTCTACTTTTATTCTTGTTTCTCGCAAATATTGTCTTATTTTTTTAAAAACTCAATGACGGATCAAGAAAAAAATTTAAAACAATAGAGAAAAGGTATTTTCCTTAATCGCAGAAAATTGATTTTCTTTTGATATTTACTTGTTTGTCTCGGAGCCATATTTGATATGATCGACAGCCTTTTATGCTGATATGATGAGGTTTAAAAATATTTCGTCTGGATTTATACGAAGACTTTGTTGCACATTTTTTTAATACTCTCGCCTAACACATCTACGCCCCACCCCCCATTCCTAAGCTCTAAAAAAACAGGCTAAAAAGATTTCGTGTAAATCTTGGCTAATTTAATTGATGGTGAAGATCTTCCTTTTTAATGTTTTTTAATTAACATTTTTTATGGTAATAATATAAATAATTTTGGGAAGAGTTTGATTAAAGTCTTTTCCTGCTCCCTATTCGTTTTTGCACAGACTTATTAAATTTTCTTCGTATTTCAAATTACCTTGAGTTCATAATAAAAAACTAAAAGATAGTAACATTAACAAACAACTGTTGTGCAATTTTTGGTTTCCTTTATATTTGTGCAATTATTTCAAATTCTTTAAAAAAGAAAGAACAACTCTTAGAAAAATGGAAAAGGAACATCGTCATCACCAACTGAATAAATCAATTTAAATTGCAACATTCATGACCTCAGGGGCCATTCATTCTGGCGAAAGTATAATAATAAGACTAAATATTATACAAAGTAATAAAATGCTAAGTAAAATAAAAATGGCCAAACGTTCTATTTGTATATTTCTATTGGCTTCAGTTTTCACAAGAAGAACATTATAACATCTTGTTTTATAGAATGAAAGAAATATATAACCAGTGCCAAAGTTAAAAGGACAATCTGTTAGTGTGTGTTTGGCTTTTTAGTTTTTTTTTAGTTGTCTTTTTTGTTGCTTCATTGCTTTAATGTGTTTGAATATTTTGTTTTACATACAGAAAAACATGACGACAAAACTGTTAGAAGCAGAGTGAAAAACAGATATTGAAAATTGTTAAACCAAAAACGCATACTACCGCTGCTAAATCATGTACAAAGTCTGCTTTGGTCAGTATTTAAGTTACGAAATACGAGTAGAATCTCGTAGCAAAAAAAAACTGATATAATAATATTATACAACCATAAGGAAACACTTAGACTTCATACCACTTAGAAGTCAAGTTCACGAACGAAATGAGTTGAGTGGCTAACAACTTCATTGGAGAAAACGTATTATATTTTTTTTTGTTATCCATAAAACGCACAGACGACAACGATGCGTTCAATGTTATTGAAAGGTTGCATGTATTTTGAAATGTGGTTAAGACTGTTTTTGGTTTAACAGGAAAGTGAGAAACGGCAAAGGAAATTGTGTTGATTGTTAGCTCAAGGGATGTGTTTTTTGTTAGCAAAATGCAAAATATAGGTAAAAGTTATAGAAATGTTTAATACAGGGTGCCAAATGCTTCTTAAGAGTAGACATAGTTTACATAAGTATAAGTTTCCATGAGATATCGATTGCCAGAGGATATTTTACAATTAACAACCTTGTAACTATTTTAAATATAAAATTTACTGAAAATCGAGTTCCTCGAAAATTGTTGATGTTCCATGAAATAGGTATGTGCACAACAATTTTAAAATGTATATAGGATAAACATTCGCTGTTTTGGATGTCTATGAACCTCCAAAACATTTTGATACAAATGCAGGAATAAAGCAAGAACATTTATTACCGCCACTACTGTTTGTTTCATGCGTAAATGATATGCTCTATTAGCTACATAGTGGATTGAATGTAGATTGGATTGGATTGGATTCCATCATATGTATGCTGACATAGTTTATCAATCTAAACCCTCACCAAATTACGAATCTTCAATTCAAACAAAAAACCGGTCCTCTTTATGGATGTGAGACTTGGTTAAGGACAATAACACTTAAAAAGAAGCTTCAAGTTATTGTTAACAAGTCCCTAAAAAAGATCTTGAAGATCTGGTGGCCAAATACTATATCCAACGAATTGCTGCTCGAGAAATGCAACCAGTTCGCAATACATGCCGAAATAAAAAAGAGACGATGAAATTCGGTTAGTCATAGCTTGGGTAAAACATCAACAAGTTCTACAATGGAACCCCCGCAAAGTAGCAGAAAACAAGGAATGCCAAAGCATACATGAAGACGAACCATCGAAAGTGATATGAAACCAGTGGGATAAAATTTCAGCAGGGCAAAAATCAACCCTCGGGACAGACGAAAATGGAAAAGTTACATTGAGGCCCTGTGCTGTGTGAGAAGATTATGCCATTAACAATGGAAAATAATATCAGCCAATATATTTTCAAACAATTTTTCACCAATATTTTGCACATTTGCTAAATAATTACATGATCTTTATATTTGAGATCATGAATTGGTGACATAAAAGTGTACTCAAGATATATAAATATAATTTTTGTAAAACTAATAGAATGAATTTACAATTATTATGTATTCAAAAAGAATACTTTTTTATATATCGTCGTGGTGAATGCAATAGGCTGTATGTCAAAAAAAATTGAATTTGGTTTTATTGTAGCATTGTAACCAAAATTGGGGCTCCTACAACTTGCATTTATCTCGTGGCGTTCAGGCAATCAGAAGAGAGCTTTTGCGCGCTTCTTTTGGTTACTGCAAAAGGACGGATGTCAATCGCACGCTTGATTTGACAGTGGCGTGGAGTGTTCTTTCGAGATAAAACCTATAAATTGTGTCATTCTGCATTGGATACTAACATTGGATACAGTGTGAATCGTGGCGATTTATTATTATATTCTAGCCAGCGAAACTAAAACAAACAATTTTTCTCAGAAATATTCAGTTTTTGTCTTTCCTGCAAAAGTATGATTTAGTGACATACAGCATATTGCATTCACCACGACGATATGTAAAAACAAACTTTAAATTTCACAGCCGTTAAGCAACTCTGGGCTAAAGAACAGCTCTCGCGTCGTCGTAATTATTTCTTAAATGCGGTCAGGCTTGCGTGTGTTGTTTAGCCTTCGAGAGTTTTTCGTCTCGCTCGCACTGGTTGACTGATTTGTCACGGATACCCGTATAGTATTGCGGTTCTTTTGAGGAATTTCGTTGACAACCACGTTGCTACTTTCTATGTGTGTATAGTCAGTGACAAAAACATTTTTAAAATACTGTTAATAACATCATGGACATATGGTCTAGTTACCGGCGCCATTTTTGTGCAACCATATTCTGCAAATTTACTTTGTAGAATATGTACTAATAAATAAATAAACAAAAATAAATTTTAAATTTTCAACATACTGTAAAGCACAAGCACTTAGTCACAAAGAAAAATGAATTAAATGAAATGAACGCAAAAGAATTAAATTAAATTAAATGAAATGAAATACGAGCATTGAAAAATAAACTAGTTTAAAGAACTAAATAAATAAATATAAGCACTGAACTAGCTTAAAGTTTAATTTTCAGCTAATTGTTTGCTTTAAAATTTTACATAAATTTTGGATATTTTACCTAAAATGCAAATATAATAAGGTTTCTTACATTAGTTTTGCTTTCGGACGTAAACTTTCATAACTGCAATACACGCCAGAATTTCTCGGCCGTACTTTGTCATCTTGAAAAAAGTTAGTTTTGTTGCCCAGTGTTATAAGGAAACTTTAGGTAATCATGATAAGTTCACTAAATTCGACTTTCAGTTGGAAGTATGGTCTAACTTTAAGAAGAAGCACAGTGATTCGTTCATTAGCAGAAACAGGGGGACTGCCCTAGAGTTATAAAAATTAGTACACAATTAAATATAGGCTCAAGTAAGATTAACTCAGTTAACAAAAATGCAAGTTTAAAAAATATAGGAGCATTTTTTCCTTTGGTGATTTTTCATACGCAGAGCAAATTTTGAGAGCACAAAGGGCAAAATAAACGTAATGAAATATTTAACTTTTTAAATTTATTTATAATAGATTTCTGTTTAAATATTATCGGAAGAAAATGTTTGCCCCAACTTGGATAACAATCAGGAAAAACTCACTTTGAAATTTACGTTTTTCTGTTTTTTCTTTTTTTTCTGTTGTTCATAAAATTGAAGAGAGTGGAAACGTATTCTATTAAAGTTTTATTTTTATTTTTTCAGTTTATTAAAAATAGTTTTCTGCTTAACAAATATATATTCGCTTTATAACGCTCATATGATAACAATTTGACATGAGTGCTTTTTTAGGAAATTCATTTGTGAAAGTTACGAGTACATATGAGTGACATATTTATAATTTTTTTTTTTTTTGAAGTGAATATTTACAATTTTCAAAACATTTTATGTTTCTGTACCAAATTTAACAAATTTTTGTGTGTCAATAAGAATGATGTTAATCCAATATTTCCGTTCAAAACATCATTCAATGATATTCAATCTTATATATACAACTCTTGTGTCACGGTGTTTGTGTTTGATTTCCTCCGAAACGGCTTTATCGATTTTTATGAATTTTTTTATTTTGTAGGCATGAAAATAGGTCGTAAAGTGGTAAATTGTAATTATTTACAACAAATGTTTGCTATGCAAAATTCCACTTCTGAACGGATGTAGTAAAAATTTGGAACATTTCATTTTTCAATGAAAAATATTCACTAGACATCACTTATGTCAAAACAGCGTCTGCTTTATCACCTAGTAAAAACTATGTACTACAGCCACAAGTGATCTTGCTCCGATTTCAAAATAAAAATATTATAAAAAGAATTGTAAAAAAATTTAGAAAATTTCGAATAAAATGTGTAGAAAATACTCAAAGTTTTATTCTCTGGAAATATGAGAGCTCTACGAATCCCTGCTCCGATAGATTTCAAAATTGTATGTTTGTTTGCTTATCTGAGTCTATTTAATTTGTGAACCAAATTTTATAACTCTAAGATAACTCCTTTAATTTTTTTCTACTCGTGTATCGCTTCGCCAGTTTGCGAGTCGCACTATCAGTAAATATTTTTATCCGTTTAATTTAATTTTTTATATAAGATTTGTACATATCTCTAAATATATAAATTTTTAGGGCTTTGCGATAACGTGCGCCAGTGGCACATGAATGAAAAATATATAAATACATATATCCTCTAAATTATTTTCGTAAAAGACAACAAATTAATTTTTATTTGAAAGAAAAGTTCAAGTTTCAAATACTATTAGCTTTAGAGCGGTCTAAAATGGTGGTGGTAAGTGAAATTACCGACTCGGCAATAATGGGTTAAGTGACTTATTTTATGATATTGCGACAAAAAAATCGTATATGAATAATATATTGAAAACTTAAAATATATATATATATATATTGAATATGTTTTGCAATCAATTTTACCTACTGACCCTTTCGATCTGTTTATTTTATTTTTAAACAACCAGTTTTAAAACAACATGTTGCTGGTCATTGTCGATTAGTCTAGTGGTCGTTTTGTATTTTCCTTTTTTCGTAATATTTTTTTATTATTTTGAAAATTCAATTTTTTTTATTTTCCATTTAAAATGCAAATCATAAAAAGAAATAATGTGGCAATAGCATAAAAACCAATTCAATACAAAGGCCAACAACTGCTTGCATAAAATGTCAATACCAATGATACCCTCAAATAATAACAATTACAATTGGAGTGTGATTTCCACAGAATTTTTTCGAACAGAAAGACAAACCAAAAACGACATCCACAAATGTTTCAGTGGTAAATGTAACAGAATTTTTTTCAAATTTCAGCGGAATGGCAGAAAACAGCATCCACACATAGAAAATATAAAGGAAATAGAAGAAATACTTTAAACTGAAGGTCCATGAATTTTATTTAATTTTTCCTATGAATGTAATTTTTAAAATACAACAGAGTGTTGCCTCTTAAGGGATTTTTTTTTGTTTCGTTCAACAAAAGCGAGAATAAAAAAAATTTTAAATGGCATAACAATAATACACATGTGTGCAGTATAAATCTCTTAGTAGTGGTGTTGCTAGATTGTATACTTTTTTAACGGCTTTTAAAAAGGAAACAAAAAGTAGCGGAAGTGTTAGTTTAGTTCTATACAAAATAGCGTTTTCATGTTTTCTGTTTTTGCTTTGTTTTTTTTCATTGAAACATTAAAACGCACATTTGTCGAGGTGAATTAACAAAAAAAGAAAATATATGAAAATAATATTTGCTCTAGTCGTTGTCATGTCAGCCACAAACGCAATTTTCTCGTCAAGATACGAAGGACGAAATTAAAGCAAATAACCATACATAAAGAATATACTTGTAGGGGCCTTATAAACCTAAACGTCTAGTTAGACTTGGCAAATATATATTAAAGGAAATAATAGAACTAGTATTTAAGAATAATGTTTGTTTAATCGTGAGGTAGGATCAGACATGGCAAACATTTGATGAAGCAACTGCTGTTTCTATGAAATTGTTATGCCATCTTTTAAGGGATATTTAAAATGATGGTTATTATATAATATTTATAAAAAAATAATAGTTATATGGGATTTTAATTTAAACAAACTAAATGAGTGTTTGTTTACTCTGTTTTCCTCAAATAATTATGACGTATTAAATTAGCTTTATATGACGTATGCTATATAAATGTTTTCAGGGATGTGATGAAAATTGATCAATTTGTAATCACGCGGCTTCGTAAATCGAAACATTGCCAAATACGTGTGCTATAAATCGGACGATATAATGAAATGGACTTGAAGCTCCAATAAAATATTCTAAGCAACGAAAACAATAAAAAGGAATCAAACCAATGGTCTTAAAGAGAATTTGATCACTTCACTTGCCGGCTTACCTTTTATTTTTTGAAAGAAAAAATAGCTACTAAACTGGTGATCATAGAACAAACGCAAAATAAGTGCAACTTTATAAAGTAAGAATTGTAATATCTTGTGATCGCTTTACTTCTTGAGCTCGTTGTATACTCACGACAACTACTTTTCTGTGCCGATCGTGTTATTGCCTTGTTTCAAAACAGAAACATAAGACTGTTCGCTGCATTTCTAGACCTCAGTTGATGATTCGCAATTTGATAACTTGAAGTCATTCTGATTTTTAATTTATTTAAATTACAACCGCAATTAATTAGCAAGACCAACTTTATGATATCTGAAAATTTCAACCATAATTAACTGCTATGACCAAACAGTATCGTATTATATATTTATTCTCGCCTTGTCTTGCATACTAGCCCTCGTAGCTTTACAACTCACGTGTTGGTATTTAAGTGCAGACGTGCAAAATAAGCCATTTTCATTTAAGCCATTTTTTTCTCGTGTCAATACACACACACTCACTCATAACTAACCATGATTTTACCTTTTTATTCCACTTCTTTTTTTCTTATTGAAATTAAAATTTTGTTTCCTTTATTGTGTGTCCTTTTTTAAGTTGCACTTCTTAGTACCGGAAAGTGGCCATTATGTTGTGTCACTTCAGTTTTATTGCAACACTTTGTGTGCACGCTCCGTGTTTTTTTTTTTCTTTTTTTTTTTGTTCTTCTTCAACAGAATTTTTCAGTTGGTAGTTATCGTTTTGTTGTGGACAAATGTTATAAGTTATTGCGTTTGTTAGCATTTTTCAAATAATACTTACTTTACTTTCTTATGAATGTATCACTTTCTTTGCGTCTCCTTTTTTTGTATTTTGAATTATATAGAAATTTCGTTCAGTTCATATGATTGGCTGCATAATGAGCTCTTAATAAATGAAACGTGCTGCTATTTAATTTTCAAATAGTTTTTATTAAGTTAAACATCTGTGATTTATAATGACATGGACTGCTTTTTAAGGATTTCAACGATTACACAGTGTGACAAAAATCAATTTTACTTTATATTTAAGGATGCAAAATCATTACACGTACACCTGTATATTCCCCTGGCTTGAATCAACTTCAAATTCTGAATTCAGGACTATTAATTTTTCAAATTATGTTTTATTATTTTTAAAGTTACTTGAATTCAAAGAAGATTAAAATGAAGCCAATGATCGTTCTAGCGGAACAAAATAGTACTCTTTTCGGTTGCCGCACCAATCACTATCAGCGTTAATGTGTTAGTTTTTTTTTAATTTGTAAGGTGGATACAAGATTGTGTAAATATCAAGGATTTAACCGACTTTTATTATCACATTTCTTAATATTCAAGATTTCACAACATTGACAAATTTTGGATAGTTTTTAAATGCTCCTTATACCGTCTTCGTTTCTTCAAAATTCATTATCTAATGTTTCCTGCAGAAAATAAAATTTTCCGACTTAAAATTCAAAGCGCTAACCAAATTAATTTAACAATTTCTTTATTTCTTTCTTTCAAATATGTATATCAAAATTTTTTTCTGCAGTTAATTAAAATGCATTTAACTAAAACTGACATCATAAATTTTCCCAACCAAACACAAGTACTCGAGTCTGTAACACTGTAAAATTACAAATAAAAGTCTTTATTAAAAGTGCATTTATTGCCTTTTGAAACAGGTGAAAAAGCTTAATGTTTGACTTTATTTTACTTCACGTTACTGACTTCATTAATTTTGTTATTTAAAATATAAAACAATAAAAACTAAACAACTAGAAGAATAAGGCAAATGTAAAAGAAGAAAACGCAACTAATTACTTTTGGCTAAAACGAAACGAATGAACACCAGCCAACCAACAATACACACTTGAACCCAACCTTAATTCTAACCAGCCCAAAACATTCGACTATAAGAATTTAAGACAAACGCATAGAGTTTTTTTACCAAGAAGCGAGAGCATTTTGTCAAAAACTTAAGGCCTGATCATCGATTTATTTGACTTTTGATTTTCTTCGATTGATTTTAAATTATTCGAATAACTCGACTAATTCAAATTGTTTAAAAAAAATCTCGAATAATTCTATCCAATAGAAGATAAATACATGTGTTTTTTGATTTGATATTTTATCATATTAATAAACAAAAAAAAAATAAATAAATAGAACCAAAAAAAATAATTTAAGATAAACAATAAAATAACAATTTTTTTGTACACAGAAAAAAAAGCACGAGTCGTACTCAAAATTTTGAGAACAAATAACAATAAAATGTACTTTAATCAAGCCATAAACGGGATTACTTTAGATAACCAATCTTAAAGTTTCTTAAAATGAGTACAAAATTCTTTAATAACGTTAAAAATCAAAATCAAATAAAACAATAAATTAAATAAATCTTTCTGTACTTGATTAAGGTAAATGTGGGATTACCGTACTTTAAACACCGCTTGCGATTGATTTAAAAGCGGATGGATTAAATTGTTTTTTAGTACTACTCATAAAGTTCTAAAACTTAAAAATTAATAGTATATCAAAAATTATGTCTGAAGAAAATTGTACTGTTGACGAGATTTGAATCGCATTTCTTAAAATAGTCTTTTAAAAATAGTAAACAGCTTTATAAAATTTTTATGTTTTGTTTTAATGAAACTTGACGTAGAAAACACGTTTTCATTTAAATTAGATGTTAGTGATAGCAATAGGATTGCATTAAAAAGCGTTTCTAGTTTTTCTGAACTTTTCTTTGTCTTATCTAAATACATGAAATCATCTATTATTCTAATACTGATTGTGCTAGATTTTTTTCTTTGATAAAATGTGTGATAAAAATAAAAAGAAAAGAAAACCAAATATGTATAATTTTAATATAATTTTAAAGAATATTTTCAAGGTATAAAACTGATGAATTTTATATGATAAACGTTAAACTAAATATAAAAAATTTGCTAGTTTAGTAACGAATATGTTACGTATCGAATTTGACATTTATCATCATTTACATCATTTGTCATAGACACACACACACACATCAAAAAGGGACTACAATATATAGAAAATCATGTCGCTCTTTTATTGCAACGTAGTCATATCTCAAAAATTCTTTCGTCAGAAAACGAGTTTAAAATTTTTAATTTACACACACATTAATAGAAAAACAACAAAATTTTCTCCCCTTAAGAGTTGAATAAACAAGATATTTGTATACATTTTTTTCATACGATACGATTCAAAAATCAAAAATCAAATGAGATATGACTACGTTGCGATGTTATTTAGTTTTAAGGGAATTTACGAGGAATTACTAAGAAATTCATATTACTCGATTAATTGACATCAATTTTGTTGGCGTTCGAAATTAACTATTTTCATTATTCGATCAAATAATGGAAAAACTTTACTCGGTTAATCGAAAAAAAACATTAATCGAGTGGATGCTCTTTAGGGCCTTTAGAGAACAAAGTTAATGATGAAATTTCATAAATCAAAAAAATTAAAAATAAACTTATTATGACTAAGCAACCAACCAGTCCATTTAGAGTTTATAGCAAATGGTGCGCTCTGTTGAAATCATAGTTTCGTCTCTAGCTTGAAAATACTCTGTGCGTTTGTGTTGACGAGACAAGTAAAGACGAATTTTATGCGTACTTATTTGTGGGGGTTTTGTTTGTCTATTGTAAATCTAGCAATTTTGGTTTAAGATCTGGATTATCTATTTATTTATTTTTTTTAATTATTTGTTTCCTTTAAAAATTAAGTGTTTTTAAGACCTCCGTCTTAAAAAATTCTTTGGTATATAGAACGAATTTCAAGTATGCATTTCCACGAACTGCAGGGTGTTTTGAAGTCGCTATTTAATATACACAAGTATGTATGTATATCCACAACGGTATATTTGTTGTCTTTAAATTAACAAACAAGAAAATTGTTTCTTCCTTAAGCCAATCCTTCTTCTTCGACAACCATGCATTTCGTTTTGCCAAAGTAAAAGTAAAATAAAAAAGAAACCCAATTCTTGTCAGTGGAAAAATTTACGATCATTTAATATAAGGTTGTTTATGTGATTGTTGTTAAAGCGGAGTCAAAGGAAGTTGCATATTTCAAATGCCAGCGCCACAATGAATGTAAAAAAATAACAAATACCAATTCGACGCGTGAGTCTTGTTATGCTTGTTTTCTTGTAGTTTTACAGAGTATAGACATTTTTGTCTTTCTTCTTGTTAAATCTTATAAAATTTTAAGATACATTTTTAAGCTCTAAGACACTTTGCATATTTTTAAAGGGATGTTTTTTTTCTTGTTTTGATAGGGAACAGTTATAAGCTTATTTCGAATAAATGATGAACAATTTTACAAATGTAAATTTAAGTATTCCATTTTAAATTAACTGCCTCGGGTGCTGCCAATTTGTTGATTGTTATTAACACCTTTTTGATAAAATCAAACAAAAAATCGTGAGCAATATAAAACAGTTGACAGGATGTAATTATTTTGCAAGTGGTTTGTTCATTGAATATATATAAGCAAATAAAAATCTTTAATATGACGTTACCAAGTAAATCGCAGGGGGAGTTTTTATAAGCAATTGATTTTCACAAAATGTGTAATCAAAATGAAAAAAATATAAGACTTAAAAAAATCAATAAGGCCAACTCATCGGCGAATGGATAAAAACAAAACAACTGTCTTTGGTAAGGGCGCTGTCTAAAAAAGCATAGAAAAAATCAAAACGAAAAATTAATTGTAGTAGAATAAAGAAAATGGAATAAAATTTTACATCACTCTTACATATCAGCTTGGCTGTTGCATACAACTTATTGATATGGCTTGATACACTGAAAAAGTAAATATTAAGCAGCCAAATAGAATTGAAAAAAAGTAGGAAATGTTGCTGCAACAAATACAACAAGAAAAACAGCATGTTTTTTAGGGAAATTTTAGCGAAATGTCAAAGTCGTTTTAAAAAGAAACTTGAAAATTCGGATAGAAATCCATGGTAGAAAAATAGACGGTAGTTCCATTGTTTTCCAACTCTTTTCCCAAAATTTCTTCACAAAACGTGTAATTTGCCTTTGTAGAATATTAAGTATCTTAATATATAATATAATTCTCTTGTTTCTTTATGCGACACACTCCAGGATATAAATACCATTTACTTTTACTAATGACATTTTCTTTTCTAAGAAGTTCAATTAATTTTGTTAAAGATTGCAATTTAGTGAAATAATAATTTGTAAAAGTCAAAGTAGTGGAATCAAATTTAAGCCAATACAGTGCAGAAAAATATGAATATCATTTAAATTTATCATATATTAAATTTTTGAATAAATATTATGCATAAGACTTTAAATCCGATCATAAAACGCACCATTTTTTCTAAAAAGAAACCCAACTTTTGCCACTAAGCCTCTTAATATAAGAATTTCTTTTTCAAGAATGTTAGAAATATTATTTTTCTTTAATTTTTTGCCTTATTTTTTAATTATTTGTAAAGAAATATTTTCTTAAAACATGTAAGCGCCATTTTTTCAAAATTGGCTTTTTTGTTTTTTATGGTTGCAAATGTTGTTTTCTACCATAAAAATCAAAAAATCTAATTTCGAAAAAATGGCTCTTACATGCTTAAAGAAGAAACGCAGCGATATAAGATAATGTAAAGAAAAAAATGGGGAGCCCTTGGCATGAAAACACAAGGTATTCTCACTTGAAATTGTTTGACAAAAATAGAGATTTAGGAATTGTATTTTAAGGCAAATTCATACAGGTAGTCGCCAGAGAATTCACCTTGGTAAATAACATTCTTCGATGTTAAAATAAACTGTTCAAGATGAATTTAAAACCAGAACAATGTACCAAAAAGGACATTTTAACAATAAAAGATGATAAAACACATTGAGTCAGTTGCGCTTACGAGTTCACTTTGTGTGAATTTGCCTTTGTTTATTTTATATGTAAAGATTTTGAAATGCATTTCCACCTTTGTTTTAAAAAAAAAATATTGAATACAAAAACATTGAATTATATTGAATACTGGACATAAAGCAGATTTTATAAACATCAAAATATTAGATCGTGAAAAGAAAAGGAACATGATACAACAAAACAAAAAACAACCCGATGAACCTAAAAGAATACACTGACAACCATCATCTTTTATTGTTGTTTCAATATAAACTCCTAAATGAACATTTTTATTTCATTTCCAAATACTGTCAGAAAATGTTTCATATTAAATAGTCATAAAAGAAATTCGAATAATTTTTAGTAACTAAGTAAAGTACCATTGTTGACAGTTTGCTATACTAACTGACATATTGCTCTGGAGATTTCGAAATACATAATTTAAAACACAATCCATGAAAATTAATCAATCTTATATTGCAAAACTTATAAAAACTCGCAAGAAAAATGCTGAATTTAGAAACCAACTACAAAAAAATATAAAAACGCTAAAAACTTAAGAAAATTACTTTTATTTCGAAAATGGGGAACATTTTTTTAAAATCGCAAACAAACCAAAAAAAACTTATTTAAGATACTAACTACAAGTAAACAAACCGCGAAAACTATAACAACGAAACATGTAAAAATTTGCTAACACGAAAAATAGCAAAAAACAGACAAATAAGATCGTCTTCTTGACTCTGCTACCCACCACTCAATTCATCAAATCAATCCCTTATAAATATTTGTTAAGAGATTGATTAATTAAAACTATTTTAAAAAAGATCATTCCATCCGCGAACTCCAATGTTGACATACTTTTCCAGAATTTCGGCTTGGTCTAGTGGGATTGCGGCCAATATACTGCTCCACAACGTGAGATCAATTGCCCACCAAACTCCCCTCTCAATAGGCTCATGGTACCATGGGACATGTGACATGTGCTACCACCTTGTTGAAACCAAATCTCCACCAAGTTCAATTCTTCCATTTTAGGCAAAAACATATCGCTGATGAGCACACGGTACCTTCCTCCATTGACTATAACGTGAAACAAGTCAGGTCCAATGATGCCGCTGATTCATAATCCGCATGAGCGTCCATTGACAGTTCTTGAACTGCCTCTGCCTGCTCTGTATACTTAATTCAACAATTCTCTTTGTTGACGTACTCATTGATTTAGCAATGAGCTTCTTAGCTAAAAACAGAAAAATGGATCTTCATCCAACTTTTCGAAGGACTATTCTCCAAACAAACCACGTCGTGCTATCTCACCTGGCTTCGGTTCTTGCAATAGCTGTATTTTGTATATTTTCAGACCGAGGTCCTTCCAGGTGATCGAATAACGCAAGTCCAATTATTGAAAACGGCGGCGACTTGCCATATCACGATCTTTCTTGACACTGGCCGATACAGCAGATATATTCTCCTCGGTACGCACTCTTCGCATATGGGTTGGTGCATTAATCTCCAATAGAGTGGAAAATGGTGCGAAATTTGGTCACAACAGCTTGCATTTTCATAACACTTTGTTCGTGTGTTGATCTATTTATGGTAAAATTGCAAAAGTTACTGAACAGTTTCGACATTGCCAAATGTCACGAACCTTTTTTTACAAATAAATTTACCCTGAAAAAACTATTAGCAAAAGAATCACCCTTCACGATGGACCTAACCTCTGTTTTTCTATCATGATAAATAATACAACAGTGTTCCCATCTAAGGGTTTACCCCAAAATTGGATATATTTTTCGCCATTGACGATAAATATTTCCTGGGGGCAAATCACGGAATTCGATATCGAGTCAAATCCCATACAAAATTTCTTGAATTTGTATGGAAATTATAACACAATTTTTTTTAATAAATCTATTCAATCAAGTTCTGAAATGAATATCAAATTAGTTCGAACACTTTTTACTATGTATTTATTTCGTAGTTTAGTTTCCATTGCCAAAACCTTGAAACAAAACTATTTTCAAGAGTTGATCACTGCTTAAATGAAATCATTCAAAAATATTTGTATGCAGCAATACTTTTAGAAAAAAATTTAATTGTCATAATACCACGTGCAAATAACAATAATACAAGTGTCAATATGAAGTGTCTGCATTTGAACTAAATTTGAGAATAAAAAATTAAAATAGATGTGGTGCATGCCATTGCATCGAATTGACGACTTAATATTCATTTTTATTTTATTTTATTTCTTTTTCGTATTTTACAACATTTCCAACAGGGAAAGGAGCCAGAAGATTTTATTACATTTGCTGCGTATATTGAGTACGATTGAAAATGTCATGTTGTATTGTTGTTGTTACGCTTTCCTTCTGCGTTTCCGTTTGCTTCAGTTTTGTCGTTTTTTCAGTTTTTATTGGATTTGAAAATTTATCAAAATTCAAATTTCTTGTTTCCGTTTTCATTTCTGCTTTGATTTTTTTTGTCGAAGAATGATTGCGAAAATGTAATGTTGTAATGTTGTAATTCGTTTTTCTACCACTTGGGCATTATTTAATACACTTGAAGTAAATTGAAGTCTGAAATGAAATTCTCCGCCATTCATTCCATTTGCCTTTCAGTTTGAGTTTGCGTTGAGTTTTTTTTACTCATGCCTCTGTTGCATATATCTTATAAAAAGAAAATGAAATGAGAATGAATTGAAAATCAAAACTAAAAAGTAGCTATGAAAATTTAATCTTAGAAAACTTGTTAATACTCTAAAACGGAAATGAAAAATAAAAAACGTTGATTTTTTTGTGAGAGATTTATGTATATATTGATTGGTTTATTTAAGAAGTGTTGAAGGTATAAAATTTTGCAAAGACATTTCTGTACAGTTGTCTTCAATGAATGGGAACATTTAGCTTAAGACTTCTGTCTTTAAGGTCTTCTAATCACAAAAAAGGTTTAAGTTTTGGTTTAAAACAAACAGGTTCTTTCTTTTATAAAGTTTTTACACAAAGACAGAAAAGTAAAACAGAGGAATTAATTTAAATATGTATATAATTTTGACATGCCAATAAAATATCTTATTACTAAATATTTTAATTTTAAATAGTTGATATTATTCGCAAAAATTCGTAACGGTCTGCAGCAAAATTATTCTTTAATTTCTGTTCCTTTATGGACAATACTGAATAGTTCATAACAAAGAAAAACGAGTATCTAGTTATTAACAGAGACCATTTTTCTTTAAAATGTGGTTAACATTAATACATAATAAACTAAGTTTTCAAGTTTTCCCAGTTTGTTAAAATTTGGTTTAAAAAATTAAAAATTCTATGTTGGATGTCAGAAAAAACAAGTACAGAAAAGCTAGAGAAAGTTAAAACAAATCAAGTCTTTAAATAAAAATAATTGAACATGATAATACTTCCTAAGGAGAAAGTGAAAATTTAATCTCAATCAATCCAACCTACACGGGCATATACAGGTACATTTTGTTTTCAAAAGATATCGCAACCTTCATCATCACTATTCACATTTATTTCATATATTTAAAGATTTAAAAGCTGGTTTTAAGTAAAATTGAGTCTTTATTTTTTTAAGAAAAGGAATACGAGAATTATAACGATTCCAACGTATACAAGTTTTCTGAAATTATTCAAATACATATGTCATCTCAAATTGATGTTAATTTTACCTTTGCTACGGTTTTATCTCATCTGTATATTTTTTTCCTTTGCCCTGCTTTACTTAGTTGGACGCTTTTCACTCAATCGAATTGAGTGAACAATTTACATTAAAACCACTCAATTATTCAAGTTGTTTCCATACATATTTTCTACTCAATACATTTCATTGCTTGGATTCAATGAACAGTGCATAAGTAAGTGTGCTTGCATTTTTATTTTTAAAAAGTAAAAAAAAATATTAAGTATAACATCAAAATTACATTTCACTTTTCTCGAACTTAAAGTGTAACTTCCAAGCGACTGGTGTGAATATTTTCTAAATTCGTGATTCCACGAAACAGACAATTCTATTGAAGTAGTTCCCACAACTCGAGTATCGAAAAATTCTGAAAATATACTGAAATTGTAGCAACAAAAAATAAACAATTTTCAGTTAATCAAGTGACATAAAATCGTACAATTTCTAACTACATTTTCAGTAAAAAAAAAACACTGACATGTTTGTGCTATTATTAATTTTTTTTATATTATTTTGATGCTTAAACTTTAAATATATTCCTTGAAAAATAACTATGTGACAACTACTTGTTGTTTTAAATAAAAAAAACTAAAAAAAAATGAAAATTTTACTACAGAAAATTACCACAAATTTAAGCCCCGTAAAATAAATAATATTTATTAGTGTTGTTCATCATAAAAGAAAAAATTGTTTAAAAAACTGCAGCTCATCATATTAATTATTCGTTTAAATTTCATACCAAACTGTCATAGAACTTTCATACCAAAATTTTAGATTTTCTTAAAAACCTTAAGAACAAAGAATATTGTCACATTTAATAAAAAATCAAGCAGTTTCTATTTTTTATGCGGTTTAGAGGTGGGTGCAGCTTTATGGTTTCAGTCATTATAATTTTTCTATTTTTTGAGAATTTTCATACCTTAAATGGAGTTTAAGAAATTAGCAATGGATTCAAATAGAGTTTACCAATAAGAGCTTTTATTTTGATATGTAAAACAATGAGTATTTTAAAGTAAAATCATTGAATGTTAATTCAAGCGTAAAGAGACGGATTTGTCATTAATAATAGAAAACAATATTAGTTAACTGGTCGCCAGGGCTACACTTGCAGTCCTGTATCCTTTTGATGAAATTTTCCACCAACAATTCACACAGCTGAATAGCTTCACGATTTTCATCCGTGCGGACTTAAATCGAACGTGGGCCATTGCTTACAAAAAAAGTGTAAAGGTGTGGAATCACAAGAACTCGCTGACCTAATGTGACTGCCTCTTCGGCAAATCACGCGGTCAGGAAACTTTTCACACAAACAAGCAATGATGTTGTTACTCTGGTGGAAAATAAATATCGTCCACATCAATATCTTCTAATTTCGGTCATACAAAATCACTCATCATTGTTTGATAGCGCTATCCATTTACCTTATTAATTGCTCCAGCCTCATTTTCTAAAAATTAAATGAGCCCAGCAGACCAAAAATGGCACAAAACAATCACAAAACATTAACACGGCCCAAATGCAACAATTCGGCTTATTCGACCATCTCTCCAAATGATTTTTCGATTAAATGCCAAGTTAGTTTGATAGACTTCAAAGGACCGTTCAGCAAAGACACGAAGATGTTGATGTTCGCAAGGATTGCGTTTTTGAGTTAACTGAACTTTAACAGCATTGAAATTTAAATCAATTAACAAAATTTGATGTAATGTCACTTGTGGAATTCCGAATTCCGAAGATCGGCAAGAAACGGATAAACTAGAGTTTCACTTAACACTGCCAGCTGCAACAATGATATCCTTATAAAATTTTTGCGATTCCCATAAAACAGCACCAATTATTAACTTGACAGCACCCGGTCACAAAAAATTTTGTTTGGCATCACTCTATACAAATGTATAGCAGTTGTTGTTTGTACAATTTCTACAAACCTCTTACAACTACAATTAGAGTTGAAAAAAAGTCAACCTAGGTAGTAATGGTAAAGTAAGAAAACAAAAACAATTGGTTGATTATTGAGTTCTTGTTACAACTTTGATATTGTTTAAACTTTTCATTTGTTTTAATGAAAATTTAATATAATATCTCCAGTTGTTCTAAGAAATATTTGGGTAAAGTTCCCTGATGATCTGCATTAGCAACAGTGAAATGCGCATAGGAACAAGCTATACCCCTCAATAATCAATTGCAATTAGTTTTTTAACAAAATTGTTAACGTTTTACTGAATAAGTAAAATGTTAATATTGGGAAAATTAGTGCGAATAAAAATTCTAAATACTGAAACATTATTATTTCATGCTCACAAATCACAATCAATCTTCTTTGCTTAAACTTGATTTTATTTATATTAAGCAAATCACACAGACTTTATCTTGAAAATATTGTCGATTCAGCAGAACTTTAATTGAATGCAACAAATTGTTGGTTTCAATGATTAAAAACGTAAAACCTTAATTTACAAAACTTTAAAACATAAAATTCTTATTACTACAATAGTCTTGTGAAAAATGTTAAAAATATCACAATTGGAAATTGTGTGAAAACCTTTAATTAATCCTTCGCTACGATAAAAAGTATTCATTTGACAACCTATCTTAAGTGCATGTAAATTATTAACTATAATTAAATTATGTATACAATTATGAAAACAGAAAAATTGTGAACGATCGATATTCAAAAAACAAAAGTTTTTGAGGATTTTTTTAAGTTTTGTCTTAGTTATTGTGTTCGAGTTTAATTTTAAGCTTTGTTGTTTTTGACAATTTGTAGAAGAATGTAATGATAAATATTTTCGTAGAACATTTTAGACCGCTGTATTCCTGTTTAAGCGAAGTTTTTTGCCTTTTTTCAAAAGAAGGGCAAAGAGGATAAACATAGCGAAGTGTTGCAGGATTCTAATGTTCCAGAAAAATGTTTCCCGGCAGTGTTTTACTTCAAAATGCCGAAGCTTTCAAAATTCACATTAGTCGTAAAATTTCTGAAAAATCCTTTATTACACAGAACCTCTTATGTAATTATTTTTTTACTGTAGCTTTATTAGTTTATTCTAAGTGTAACTGTTTGTAGCATCATAGACGGAATCTGCCTGAGTTGTCTTTAAATTTAAAGCTGACTCAAATAAGTATCTAGCTGTGATAATAGAAAGCACAAAGTTTAAATTTATTTTATATCACGGTTGCTTTCATAGCTTGAAAATCACAAGTACGAAAAAGCAATGGCATATTATTTCAATGGTCAAGAATTTTAAAAAATGTTATTTTTACCTATAAACTGATGTTAGTAGACTTTAGAATATAGTTTAAACTAAATATTCCTGAAGCATTTTTAAGACTAAAAACGTAAGCCTGAAAAATGTGAATTTTTTGTTATTGTCCTTGTCCCAACCGGAAATATGTTGGGCGTGCAAAAATTAAAACACCATAACGTTGCGTCTTTGAGACCTTCAAAAACATTTTCATGAAGCTAAGGCAAAATCTAAAGTGTATCTGTTATATTTAATGGTTTATCAGAAACAAAATTGCAGAACAAATTTTGAAAGTTTTGTTGGCACATTTCGTGTCTAAATTTCATTCAAGCAAATAATTGACAGTGTTGCCACACAGCTCTGCCATTTCTGCAACATTTTATCTACTATCGCAATAGTTTGCTGACAATTTGCACGAATTTACTGCATTTATGAATTAACCAGGTCTATTTATTTAGCACAGTCTTATAAATAAAACAGAATAAACACATTTAGAAAAAAATTGTTTTCCAGAAGAGACATTTTTGCGGCACATATAATTTTTTTCAAACCTACTTGATTCGCTTTACCATTCGAATACACCCAGCTCTCTGGCTTCTTTTTTTATTTTAGCTTTCTGTTTTTACTTTTTGCCCCATCAGTATTGATTTATGCAGATAAGCTTTATTGTGCTGAAGTACAAAGACCCACTTACAACAAGTACACAACAACAAAAACACAAGTTTATTTAAAAATTTTAAATTTCTTCATCTACATTTATTCATTCTTTTAGTTTTTCTTTTTTTTTTTTGCAGTAGGAGGATGTATACGCAGCATATCATTATGTTGTTAGACAAGTCAAGGTGTTTCAATGCCAGTCATTCATTCGTACATCCGCTGTGGGGTAAGTGTATTTTTTTACATATAAAATATGAAATTTGTTTAACCTTCTTTTTTAAAACAAGGACTAAATGCCTGGCAAAGGCAGCAGCCAAAATCCATATTTTTCTTTTTTGAGTTGTTGATGATGGATTCATCACCAGGTTATCTAAACAAAGAAGATTTTCTTTGCTTCCTTTCCATATTTCCTCTTCCATGCCGTCATTTTACTTTGACTTCGTTGAGGAGTTGTTTTTTTTTAGTTTGTTTTGGTTAAAAGTGAATAGTAATCATGGTGTTATTAGAATTTCTTTGGTAACTTTTTATTATTTAAATTAAATATCTGATTGAAATGAAATTTAATTATTCACCTTATTTAATGTCTTAATTATGATGGCGATATATTTAAGTCTACAAAATATTACGAAGCAAAGATTATTTCTATCGCACTCAAATAATTTATGATTCCAGCTGAAAAATTCGTTTAGGAAGCGAATATTTTTTAATTAAAAAATTGAGGATATATGGTCCCATATATATTTCACATGAATTTTATATACATGCGATGTACACAAGACTTAGTTTGTGGATCTTAAAATATGTGGTTTAAGTTACACTTTATTTGCCGATATTTTTTTCAAAATTAAATAAAACAATCATTATGGTTATATTGGATAGAAGAATGTTTCCATTATTAATGGAATACAATGTCATTCATGTGACTGCCGCAGCTGCTTTCGCAGAAGCTTAATCTGCCAGTCCAGTCTTTGTTGGCAGTGTTCGATCCTATCGCACGAAAGGCTTTCGTGAAAATTGGCCATTAGAGTGTGGATCGTTTCTGGATTATTCGCACAGCATTATTCTTTTACGGAAATTTTGAAGATTGACATCGTCAAAGGTGGGTTTAATGTGGTGTGTAACATCGTGCGCCATCATATTGATGCCAAAGGTTATTCAAGTTCATTTATTCCTTTTCAGGCCACAAATCAGGGCCATATAACACTCATCGCTGACTGAACTGGCCTTTCCAGAAGCATTTTAAAGAAACGTGCCGATGGTGTCACTGCTCCAAAATTCACGTTGTTGTCGATACGCATCGTACGATGAAGGAGAACATTAGTGTAATCCACAAAAAGTTCTTTTTAGCAAACTTAAAGTTTAGTCTATAGTTACATATAAGCCGGGGTAGGTACATGAGTTGTTGTATTTGAACTGATATATTCGACCTTTTGTTATAACTTTATTGTGTACCCTGGTAGCTGCTGCTCATATAAAGTTTAAAATACGATAGACACATCAGGTTTTCTTGAAGCAGGTCTCTTTAATTCTCTTTAACCTGCCTGGTTGTTTAGACACAGACAGTTTGTGTTCAAGTTTTTAATGAGTTTTGAATATGAGTATGAAATAACAAAAGAGAATTGAAGTAACTTGTCGGTACAAGCATGTCTGTGCTCCTCTTCTTTCTTCTTTCCTCTCTCTCGTTTAAACACATACCTGGTTCAAGAAAACTTGATGTGTATAAAAACGGACAAAATTAATAAAGATGACCAGTATTGTCAAAACGATGGTTAACGATCTTGCTAAAATTTATTTTGAACAAAAAAACAAAAACGATGTTATATTACACATTTTAAAAGACCCTTATTTTGAGTTGTGCGACCATTTAAAAAAAATTAATAATTTTTTTTCGCGATTAAATATACGGTATAATGAATGTTATAAAAATAAGGAAAAAATGTTTAACTGCAACAAACAATGGCTTACAAGCGAACTTGTATTTGAAAGCCAACCAAAACCAGCAAATGTGGGCCGATCTGCCAGACCAGTTGAGGAGTGTAGTGAAAGGTCCCGAAGACGAAAGCTGCAAAGCATTAATGAAGAATTTTCTCAAGAAATAATTAAAGACACGTTTTTCCATCAACTAGGACCAACAAAAAATAAAACTAAAAAAATTTATATAATAGAAAATGTAATGAAAGCAATCCCCAAGGGTGTAAAAAGGAGCATTCCACCACCAACCGATGATAAAAAATTTACATCTGAAGAGGCATTTTCAATATTTCTGGACTTAAAGCTAACAAAATATCAGTATATGGAACTGCGAAAGGGGGCAGTTGGAAAACATTGCTCCATTTATCCAGAATATAGAGATTTGGTTTTAATTAAGAAACATTGTTTACCACCACAAAATTCTATACATTACAGACAGTTCAGCAGAGGTGGTATTGCAAGACATATTAAATCATACTGCGGAAAGATTGTTGAATACATTGGACACAGATAATATTAAAAAGCTTGGTGACTGTAGCCTAACATTAATTTCTAAATGGGAATGTGATGGATCTTCTGGACAAAAGCGATATGGGCAGTATAATGCAGAAAAAATATCTTTTGTTCCGTTAAGACTAAAAACAAATAACATTAATTTTGTGCCATCTACTAGCAAAGAAACCGATATTGACATATGGAAAAACGAAATACCTTCCTCAACAAAATAATGCAGACCAATTAAATTTTCTTTTAAGAAGGAAACGAAGGATGTAATATTAAGAAGTATCTTAAACAACAAATAGATGAACTTCAACCGATAACTTTGTTACTTAACAATCAAGAGATTCAAATAAATTATCAAATGTCACTTACAAAAATTGATGGAAAAGTTGCACAGGCCATAAGTGAAACAAAATCATCTTCGAAAGTCAACTTCCAACAGAAGACACTACTTTCCAAGAAGGCTATGAGCTTGGCTTGTCCCCACTCCATGCTAGAATTCGATTTATGGAACACATATTAAAGCTAAGCTATGATTTAGATTTTAAAGGAACAGTACGAAAAAGTGACGAAAATAAAGACAAAAGAGAGGCAAAAAAGAAACCTGTACAAGAAAAATATTTAGAATTGGGTTTACTGATCGATCAGCCAAAGCAAGGAGAAGGAAACACAAATTATGGCAACACAGCAAGAAAATTTTTTTCTGATCCTGAGACTGCTGCATCTATTACAGGAGTAGATTTTGAATTAATAAAACGCTACAAAATCATACTGCAAGTAATATCATGCAATAAAAAGGTAAATGCAAGAAAATTTGGTCAGTATGCTAATGAAACAGCAAAACTATACAACGAAAAATATGATTGGAGGAATATGCCATCGACAGTCCATAAAATACTGTATCATGGGGAAAACATTATTCAACACAATATGCTGCCGATTGGAGATCTTTCTGAAGAAGCGCAAGAAAACAGGAACAAAGATTATAGATATTTTCGCGAGCACAACACAAGAAAGATATCTAGATATAGTACCAATGATACTGTGCACTTCTGATCCATATATCTCCAGCATTCGACAAAAATGGAATACCACCCCCATGGAATTCGACAAAGACGCCAAGCAGCTTCTTGAAGATGAACAGGAGACATACTTAGATGAAATTTTCACTAAAACAGTTAAATGAAAAATGTATTCTATGCAAATTAACATAAAATAGAGCAAAAAAGCACAATAAATATTGAAAATTTATAAAAGAAATTTTATTTTATTTGGAATAAAAAAATTTTCTTAGAATTTATGGTAAAACCTTTTTTCGGATATGGATCTCCTACATATCTGTTATGGATTCACGTTTAAAATATATTTAAATTGTTCATATAATAATAACATTTAAAGCTGTCGAACTTACATTTGTTAGTGAATTATGATCATCACGGCTATTTTTCGAAATTTGACTTACAAGGGCCCTGTCAGTAAATGTCACAGGGATATCAACGACCAAAATAAATTTAGTTTTGCTAAATATTATATCAATATTAATATATTTAAAACAATTATGAGCTTTAAACTCGTATTCTAAGTGGTCCATTGGAGAAGAGGGCTAAAGGTCAAAATAAAATGGACCCGGGTGGACGGCTTAATTAAGTATGTAGTTTTTTAGTTCAGTTAACGTTATTATTTATAAAATGCAATGTTAAATCACTACATTCACAATTTTTTTTAAGGCCGATAATACCTATATTTTTAAAAGAAATTTTTCAATCATATATAAGTGTACTTTAATAAGGCCCGATTTTAAAGTTAATACGACAACTTGAAGGTTAAGATGTCTTCTATCCAACAAAAAAAATTTTATTTAAAAATTTCAACCCAGTCAAAAGTTAGAGAATTTTGACCGCCAACTCACAAAATGTGCCACTGTGCGTTGGCAAGAATATGAAGATTCTTAACTTTTGAAACATATCTCAATTATCAAAACTCGAAAAGAGTGTTTTAAGGCATTTTGATTATAACAATTTTAATTTGGAAAAGTATCCTAGATTTTATAAGATCTAATGTTAATTATTGCCCGGCAAACGAACGATTGCTTTCTGAGATATAAGGTTGAGTTTATTTACCAGTGGACCGATATGCTTTTCGGAATAATACAATAAGAATATCAGAAAACCCTTATTTCTGTAAGAAATATTTTTTTAAAATTTGTATTCGCCATTGCCATCACGTCATTTGATGCGCCTTGACAAATAAAAGCATACTCGTACATCGTTTAATGTCGAATATAATGTGCTATTGTTCACAATTTTTTTATACCTGGCCTAATTTTCTGTATGATTCTACACAAGGCTACCTGATGATACTTCAAACTGTGTTAAAAGTAAATTTGAAGAGATTTATATCCTCAAAATATGATATTTTTTGAAGTTTTAAAAGTCCAAAATCCTTCCCTAAAGCAAAAGGGTAACAACAAATAAATATTCTTCAAATGATTTTCTTAAAAGGAATTAAGTTAAAGTATAGAATAAATAAAAGCTAAATTTTTTGTATATGATGGGTTTTATACTTAACTAAATTGGTGGTAGCAAAAAATTACCAGCTAAACATCTTCATAAGGTTTTTCATTATCTTGTGGTTACTGTTCTACTGGTTAAGTTGCAAGTCCAACAAATGAAATTGAATTTAAATCACCTTAAATATAGAATTCATTGAAATATATAAAGCACACAGTAATTTAATGGATACGACAAACAAGCAGTCATCTGGTATGTCAGCGGCTTATTCCAACAATTTTCCTACGCTATTTTATAAGACAATGAGGGTTGTAGAGTGTTTTTGTGCGACATTGTCATTACTTTTTACGCCGTGTTTTGAACTTGTTGAGGTTAATAACAACGCCATAACACAAATGCATGAATGGAGAGGGAAAAGTATGGGGAGAGAATGGTGCTGATGCCAAGATGGTGTTGAAATGACACCTGCTTAAAACTTTCTTTTACCATTCTATTGTTGATTTCAACTTAATTTACTTCTATTTCATTTGATGTGGTGTATTTTAATATTCGTTATACTTAAAAGTTTCTTGACTTTGATTTATAAATTTTATGCTGTACTACTTTGGAACAAAGCCTAAAGCTTAGACATATTAAAGCAGTTGTATCCCAAACACTATTAATGCAAAAAGCTCACCATACAACTTATTAGTATTCTTTTGTTTCTATACTTTGTAGGATCCTCTTTGACAAATTACTTTTTTAACACAAATTCAAAATACTTTCGGAATGTAAAGATATATTCATAAAAACTTTAAAAAACAATTTTGTATTGAGAGATAATTTTAAGAAACTTCAAGATTAAGTTTGAAATTTTACTCTACAGCGAAAAACAGGGAAAAAGGAAAAAATAATAATATATCAAATTAAATGACTTAATGAGGCCACTCTGTCAAATTCAATGAAATTCGAATTGTGATTTGTATTGTTATCAACCAATGATATTGACACACACCTTTGCAAACATAAATATATTGTTACACATTTTCAGAAAACAAACACAGTAGCATATTGACTTGGATTGTAACAAAATATATGCCCATTTCCGTTTTCTTGCCACAGAGAATAAAAGCTAAATAAAAATGTAAAATTTTTTTCTCAACATAAGTTAATAAAGGTGTCTTTCTTGCTAGAGACAAACAGCGTTATTAATTTTCATTTAAAAGTGGAAAACATGAGTTGTTTCTTATATGTTATTGGCTATTTCTATATAAACATTTGTTTACTTGTTTATTTAGAAATTGCCAACAGCATTTATATAACTTGCAACTGTTACAAACAGTTCTGAGTCGCCCAATAGTGTTTTCTTTCTGAAGTATTGAATACACAAATTTGAAACTTTGTAAGAAATATTTTCTAACTTTCCACTATCGAATATAAAAATTGAAGTTTTCAACAGATTTCGACGTTTTGAAGTCATTAGAATTAGATTATTTTTACGAGGATGTCCGAACGTATGAATGTGTGTATGCATGTGAGCCTCTTTTAACTTAAGAGCGACTAAACAATTAGTAAACAAATTTGCGAAATTTTACATTTTGAGAATTTCTAAAAAACATGTTCTCGAAAAATATTTTATTTTCTTTAAAATTTCAACTACGGAACCAAACCAATCTAAAAACTAATCAGCTCTCAAGCTGAAAAAGTCGCTTCAGTAGCTCGAGAGGCATAGTGGTCGAAAACATTAAAAAGGATTTTTTTATTGCATTTATAAAA
Organism: Gymnocheta viridis; assembly: GCA_956483585.1. Lineage (NCBI taxonomy): Eukaryota > Metazoa > Arthropoda > Insecta > Diptera > Tachinidae > Gymnocheta > Gymnocheta viridis. The sequence continues at coordinate 50,802,101 of OY101441.1, read as the reverse complement.
TATGCAAATTTTTGAATGCTTAACGCTCAAAATTAGCAAGAAGTTACAGATATGACCTGCAAGGTTAACCGCTTTTTTCTTGAAGATCAAGTTTAATTTTTCTCGGCAGATTTAAGAGATGTTTGAAGTCAAAATCATAAAAATTTTTTTTTTAAATTAGTATTTTAATATGCCCCACACGTTAATATTGAGAAATATTGTCAGAAGTAGAAATCGGTCAGATTTTATCACAACTTAAATTTTTTAGAAATAAATGCAAGAAATTGTAAATTTAATATTTGAATATATTGTTACGTTTCGACTCTTTCGTAAACGTTTGCTTGACTAGGTTCTTTTAGTTTGTCAAAAATTAAATAAAAACAGCAATAGTTTCATGTTTATGCTCTATACTTTTAATTTAATTTATAACACTTTACTAATAAACTCATCAAGCTCTTTTTATTTGCTTATAGAGATTCACAATACTATTTCTTTCAAACTATGTACTCTATTGTTATGCAGCATTGGTTTCTAGACTGTTCCAGGATGAGCTAGATGTTGTTTGTTATTAACGTTGCCAATAAGAATGTATTACTAGTAATTGCGTAATTAAATTTGTAGCTAACATGTAGATTACAACTTTATAGATGACGTTCTATTTCTGTTATCTTGCTTCTCATGTTGTGGTTGTATTATCTACTGCTCCCACTCTTGCAAACTTAACCATAGCTGCATTTTCACGTTTATTAAATTTGAATATATATTTGAATTTTGTAACAATATACTACTAAAAAGCAACCAAGATTTTTGTATCTTAAAAAGTGAATGACTAATGTTTTTTTTTTTGCTAAGGCTCCATTCTATATTAAAAACCAAATTTTAGATGAAAAGAACCTCCTGTATTAATATGAGCATAGCATAGTTTCTTATGCAACTGATATTTTTAACCGTTTTTTTTATTAATCAATAAATTGCTTCATTGTTGGTGTGAACCTCGTACCTTCAGTTAAGAACAAGAAGAAGTTGCATACTGCATTTTGTTTGCTTGGTTATTATTAATCCACTTTAAAATAAGACAATTCATTAAGATAGGTCAGTAACAATTTTAATTTTTGCGCGTTTTAACTTTTCCAAATTCTTCGAGGAAATTTGATATTTTAAACCAACTTGGTTGTCGTTCTATTTATCACAGTGCAATTTCCAATTGCCAAATACATTCCTATAGAATTATACACCAACAAAATGTGACAAAAATAATAAGTTGTAAAATAGAAATTAATAATAAAAAATCAATAAAAATTTCTGATTGCCGAATACAATTTTTCTTAAATTGTACTGTAAATATTTTAAGTAAATTTTAAGTTTTGTAGTCTAGAGATTCTTATGTTTAGTATATAAGCAAAGAAATTTTCATACGCTTAAGCGTTTTAGTTTATTAAAACACTGCAGACATTGACATTAGCCGCTAAAAATTGTAAAGCAAAAAAAAGTCGCTCTTGTTTAAACAAATATTGCAAATTTCCTCAATAATACAGCTGACAATTGTAAAAGTTTACATAAGGGCCTTTATTGTTGATTTCTTCAATCTTATAAGATAGGAGCGTTTTTAGACTGCGTAGGTATTTTAATTTTGAATTTTGTTATTTTATTATCAAAAACTATAATAACACTTTTCTTATTTGATTTTCTATACAAAAATTTTAAAAATAACTGATATAAGTCAGCCTAGGTAGTAATGGTAAAGTAAGAAAACAAAAACAATTGGTTGATTATTGAGTTCTTGTTACAACTTTGATATTTTTTAAACTTTTCATTTGGTTTAATGAAGGTTTAATATAATATCTCCAGTTGTTCTAAGAAATATTTGGGTAAAGTTCCCTGATGATCTGCATTAGCAACAGTGAAATGCGCATAGGAACAAGCTATACACCTTAATAATCAATTGCGATTTGTTTTTAAAAAAATTTTTAACGTTTTACTGAATAAGTAAAAAATTAATATTGGGAAAAAGTGCGAATAAAAATTAAAAAAAATATATATAGTATATTTCGCTTATTACATATACCACTTATAGAGAAGTATATTTTAAACCGATCAAGTTCTCGGGTCTCAACATTTTCGCCTTAATATCGCTTACATATTACAACTGCGGCGATAAAATTAGGTTATAGTTAATTTTCGCTTTTAATAAATCTTTTTTCAAAAACCTAAAATAAAAATTCATATAAAACTGCAACGAACAAACTACAATAAAAAATTTATACCGTTCGTACATTTTTTAAATCAAATAGATAATTATTCACTATTATTTGAAAAGCGGTCGACTCAACAGACCGTATTGTAGAAATTAATATTAAACATTTACATAAATACATACGATAAAATACAAACACAAAAAGCATTCTAAATAAACAACTTAAAATTCATTTCTACGCAAAAGCAAATTGGGCAACCACACAAACACACTATGTTTGTTTTTCAATTTGAAGCCGATACATGCTTGTGTAATAAGTGTGCATGTGTTAGTAGCAACTTTAAACGCTTATAGCTCGCTAAATATCGAACCGATTTAAATAAAATTAAGACTGTGCTCATCTATGTAAATTCCCTTTAAAAACATATATAAATCTTTCCAAGATCGGTTTACTATTACAGCCATAAAAGGGGTCTAAAAAAACATGGTTGCCTATTAATAATATAGGTACTACATATAAATCATACTTTAATTTCTGGAAAAGGAAAGCATTTACTCCGTTTATGACGAACCTCGACTATTACGACCAAAACTGTCAGGCGAGCGAAGTTCGTTATAGCCGTACTCCACTGTAAAATTAAATTCTATTTATATTGTTTCATTATACATAGTACGTGTATGCATGTAGCCAAGTATGTATGTATATATTTTTATAAATCAATACTTATTGTATAACATAATCGATGAATACAAATCCTATTTAAATTGCAAATATGTACGTACACGACGTTACTTGTAAGTACGAGTATAATAAATATAAATAAATTTCATCCAGATTCAACACATAAATAACCCAACATATTTTAATGTTTAGAGACCTACAAATATAACCAAATCAAATGACAACTACTTATGCAATGAAATCAGGTATCAGCCACAGAAAGTTTGATTTTAAAGACATAAAATAAAAAATGATTGTGAGAATACAATACAGTACGAAACAAAGCAAACAAATTTCATTATTTGGAAACGTATTTCATTTTCGGAGGAAACTTTTTCATAAATAATTATCATTTATTTTCTATTCTATTATCTATATATTTTCTATAATATAATCTCTTACAAATTATGGAATTGAAACCAAATGATTATTCTAAAGTAACCAAAGTCCAAACAGTTCCTACCTAATATACCGGCTAATTCAAATACAAGTTTTAAAAATTAAATAAAATTAATTTAGCTTAATTACTTTTGGTATATTATCGCTTAATTAGATATAACAAATATTTCCATTATTTATGTGACTATCGCGGGTTGCTTCGCAGTAGCTCATCCAGTCAGTACCAAATACCTGCTTTTTTTAACAGCACCCGAGGATCAAGACGCTGCTCCGAGGCGGCTAATTGACATCGCCAAGACGGCTGATTACACGACTACTGAACTTAGTGCGCAAAAGATCGATTGTTTGATGAGTAGTATGACGTGGTGTTCCATCCTAATTATACAAGTTCCTTTATTTCATTGCAGGGCATAAAAGTCCCCTATTATGTTGCCTGGCTTCATTTCAGTCAACGGCCAGAAACATTTTTTACAAAAATATAGGAGAATTATGTCATTATTCTAAAATCCATAGCAAGCCGGTACTTTCTCCGGACACATTATTGCCTTCTTCACAACGACATGCGGGTTTTAACATTCGAATATGCAGCACTTTTGCTTGTTGACATGGGCGAAATGGAAATAGGCTTTATGTATTTCAGACAAATTCAATGTCCGATTAGAGCATTTGTAAGGCTCAAACTATGTAAGCGTGGTGCTACTCATTTTATTCCGCGAAGTTATAATACTGATTGATACTTAATACTTCAGACAGAAAAATTTCAATAACAAGATAACAATAGATTAAAAACATGCAAAACGAAAGCACCAAATCAATATTTGGTGTACGATCATTAATTTGTTCAGTTATCGAGGAATTTTAATCAATATGTTTTGGAAGTCATTTGCCGGAAAGGCCCATGCAGAACTTTTTAAAAATGTTTTCAATGAGACTCATGGGGGGTCTTTTTTCCGGTCAATCAGGGACTGGATTCGTTTAACATCTCTACGTGCCAACGTAGAAACACGTGAACAGTATTGTAGTGTTCATTCTGTTTAAGTAACACAATTTTATAATAAGTAGCTAAGATAATTGTTTATATATCGTACTATTCTCAATAACGGCTCAAGAAATTTTTTCGTCATTTTACTATATAAGAGATCTCTATAATGTATTAACGATTAACTAATGAAACTTTATTTTCTACTTACTGAATACTTTCAACGATTTGAAATTGAAAATAGCCCCTTTTCTGTAAATCAAATCCACATTAATTGATGTTCTCTCAACCGAATTCAAATAATTTCACTCTTATTGCAAATCGAATGTCGTTTTTTCCGATAAATTCTTTATAAATGATAACGATACAACTTCATTATTTAAAATCAATATGCTATTATTTATTTCATTTCATATTTATATAAATTTGTTTAAAAAAAATAACTTTCAAATGAGCTCTCAAAACTATTTATGTATATTTACTGCAAATCATAAGTAAATAGGCTGAAATGCGACAATTTTTATTTTTAATTATTTTTTTATAATTTTTCTTCTGCACCAACAAATAATTTGTTTCCTATACTTTTTTTAAAGTATTTTTGCATAAAAAATTTTTCCACAAATTTAATTTATATTGCAGTAAATTATTCTATTTACAAACCAACAAATAAAATTGAACACAAATCCTTAGGAATCAATTTTTTAAAGTATTTTTTGCTTAAAAAAAATAAATTATAATTATGTGTTTATTTTGCACTCTCCCTTTTTCAGTAAAAATAAAAATTTTCCGGCCTTTTTTTAAATAAGTACTCCCGTTCGCGAAGTATTATTTTGTGTAATTTGGTTCTCTGTTAAAAGATATATTGTGGGAAACGTTGCAGTTGAAATTAAAATATGTATTTTGTTGTCCTAGTTCTGCACAGCACTGTACATATGTATTTCCATATATTCACAAAGTATGTATGTGTGTTTGTATGTGCTTAAGCGTATAAGAAAGAGATAAAACAAGAAATGTAATAAATTCGAACAACTTAAGATGCCCTTCAAAAATTCCTAAAGCTTAACGTATTTGTTTGGTAATTATTATTGATTTTCGCAAAGATTTAGATGCTTTTGTAAGAAATCTTGATTTATATACCCAATCCTCTTACACACACCCACACACACACCCCCATGTATGATTACGCAACTACATACAAAGTGTGCGCCTAAAATTACACAACTAACTTTTGTTGTCATCAACAGTGTTGCCAATGAGGTGATTTTATCACGTTTTTGATGATTCTTAAATATGAAAATGATTCAAATTGTTTGCTTCGTAATATTTCATTTTTTAGGTGGATATTTTTCATGTGCTAAAAAATATTTTAAAGATTTCTTAAAAGTGTTCTCAGATTGTTTGACCCACTTAAGACACAGTTGCTTGAAGCCAACTGGAATAATACAAATTACTGGTAAACGCGTTGTAGTTTACTCTGTCCTATGTGTGCAAACTAATAATAAATTATGCTGATTTTAACAATATTTCGCTTAAGAAACTAAAATGTTAAACTGTATGACATGACGAGTTTAATACAAATACTTGCCAATGTAGATGATCAAACTTTACAGACATATCTAAGTAATTACATCATTCGCAGAGACTTGTTCGTCGTTTAACCTCAATTTTGTATATTTAAAATTCACTCGAATAACATCACAATATGGCGAAATCTAAATTGAATTAATGCAGAGTAGATAATCATTTTCTAAGAACACATCAGGGGCTTGAAATAAAAAAAAAGTAATGTAGTTTTTTTTTATTTATTGAATGCAACTTGAAGTTGCCTTAAACAAAAAAACAACTATTTACAAAGATAACACATAAATACACAGTTAATTTCATCGCATCACCATCCCTTCTCCCAACAGAAATTCCATTTAAAAAGCAAAATCACAGTTAAACACTTAATTAGCATAAAAAGTAACCATGAGTGAAATGTTTTCATTATCTACAACTGCTTCAACTGCTGCTCAAAACCAAAATTTATCCGTAAAGAGCATAACTTTCACAGCAATGACTAAGTACACAGTGAAAAATAGACATATTTTTGTTCACAACATTCACCAAGAAAAATAATTCTATGGAAGTGTAGAGGAAAAGAGTCATAAAAATTAAACCAAGCAAAAAGAGCTGGTGAAAATAAAATTATTTTTAACGAGTTTTTATAACGTGGCAGTTTGATAATAAAACGAAAAGGAACATAGTCCTTAGTACAAAAATGGTATAACAACGATATTAACAAACTGAAATGAAATAAAACACTAGAAAGGGAAATAAAAAATCCAAGGGCTCATTAAATTAAATGCAGTGTAAAATGCTCATAAAACGCTTCCGCGACTACACATGAACACCACAACCTCAGCTAAATTTAACAATTGTTAAATTTTTTCCTGTTGATATTTCAGCACATGTGAAATGGTACGCGTGAGAGGTCCTGTATGTGTATGAGCTTGTTTGAGTCTTAAAGGCATATGTTGAGAAAAAAAACTTATTTCATGACATGCAAAATGTGAGTAAATTAATGTTATTCATCATTAATTTACTCTTATTTTTCATATTTATGGTGGCTAATGAAGCCTATACATATGGGTACTTGAATGGGGTTGCGCTTCTCTTTTTTTAGCTGGCAATGATAAATTTGTTTTTTAATTTTAAAAATCTCTGAGGTTATTTTCTTTTTTTTTGGATTAGAAATTTTTACTTATTTTATCAAAAATAATCAGAAATAAAATTTAAAAATAATTCTTAAAAAATTTAAAAAAAACAAAAAATTTAAATAAAATTTAAAAAAATAAAATGGAATACCACAAAATAAAATTAAATAATGCCTTGAGCAAAAGAAACATTTTGATTTTTTGTTTTCAAATCCGAAACGGCTTTATCGATTTTTATGAAAGTTTTTATGTGTATTTGGTAGGCATGACAATAGGTCGTAAAGTATATTTCATATTGATTTTTTTGGGCGAAAGGGTGAGGCAAAATCAAATTTTAATATTTTTTCACAAATGTTCAGTATACAAAACTCCATTTCTCACACGATTTAGCAGAAATTTGAAACATATAATACGAAAACCTGGGGAAGGCAGTAAAATACTTTTCAATAAACCAACATGTCTACTAGTATGCAACAACCAAAATATTCAATAGAAATCAATTATATGGCAAAACAACGTTTGCCAAATCACATAGTATTTTGCATAAAAATTTATAAAAATAATTATATGAATATGTGGTTTTACAGATCTTTTATAAATTATAAGTTGAGGAAATTTTCGGCTCTTCTCTTCTTCTCTTTTGTTTAATAAATAAAAATAAACAAAATAAAATCTCTTTATTAAGTTTTGTTTTGTTCGTCCTCTTCAGGGTAAAAATATTGGAACAATAAATTGATAAAATAAAACTTAAATAAGAAGTTATTATTATTATGAAATATTGTCTCATGTCCAGTTTTTTTAAATAAAAATGTTACGAATTTAAAAATGTTAAAAATTATCCAAAATAATAATCAATTTGGATTAAAAACCACTAACAACGAACTGGATCGGAAAATAATCACATTAATTAAAGAAATTATATTGTTTTATTATTTTTTTTTTTTTATTTAAAAAAATACAGACCTGAAGCTGAACATTTCCTTAACTAAAAATAATTACATACATTTGCATACATATGTGCAGGATAAGTTTATATATGCACAAAAGTTATTCAAATATGCATGCTAATATTCCAAATAAAATTTAAAATATACACAAAAATATTCAACCGAAAAAACACAGATGTTTATTAAAAAGTATAATTATCTAAGATCTTCGATTGACGCACAAGACGATCGAATAAATTGAAAATATACGTTCAACATCAGGCGATGTCACTGTATATGTTGGTTTTTTTACTAAACAGATTGTTTAATTTCATTTATTCTTAATATTTGAAAGTTGTTTGTTACGTCTTCTGTGATGGATAAACTTTTATGTAAAGGAAGTCCTTTGGATTCCAATTTGATTATACTGTGACAAATACATTAAAAACTATCTTTAATGTATGCTAAATCTGTTTTTACCAATTAATTCTTAAATAAAGCCTCTGCATTACACATTGACACTTCCTCATCATTAGAAAGATCCTTTAAATCGCTGATTATATCTAAAAGTTGTCGCAATAATATATAACATCCTTTGACTAAGATCCCCTTTTGGTGGTGTAGGGCTTTGGAGGATTGATCATACTTGGTTACATAGAATGCATTACATTGATACAAGACGGCGTCTGGAATTATTTAAGACAATAAGTTTATTTGTAAAACTGCTACATACTACGATGCATGTAGTTTTACCTTTGTAAAGTCGTTTTTGTTAAAACGGCTTTACAATTTGCAACAAGTGAGTTAACGTTGCAAAATGTAAGCGATCAAAATCTGCAGTTCTATGCAACCCATGAGCCAGACATGTAAAAAAATATTAATGATCACATTGCGGATACCATATATGGAGCTGCGTAAGTTACCACAAGGAATTCTTGTTTAAAAGATTTTTCAACCTGCGTAATATGCAAATTTATGCAACTTTTATAAAAAATGCATATTTTTCATGCAAATAGCATGAAAGACTTTCCTCCCTTATGATATTTCAATAACATTGAAAACTCTTAAACTTTTTGAAGATTGGAAAAAGAATTATGATTGATGGAATCAAAACCGCGGTAGCAAACTTAAGAAGTCTTTTCGCTGTCACAATTATTACAACAGAGTTTTATTCTGCTTTATATAGCACTTCGATAATATCAGTTCACAATTAAAATCCCAAGCGCCTATAACGCGAGAGTTAACAATTAAGTTGACAATTCAAATTAGTTGACCAATATTATATGAAATTAAGATATCAACTATATTTGAATTAAATCAACAGTAACTCAGCAAAGCTGATTAAATAAAAAGTCACAATGATATTGTATCTGAATGACTAAACAAACCATTTTTAAAGACTATTTATTTATTAAGGAAACATAAGAAAAATTCAGACTTCTGCAAAAATGTAATCATTGAGTAAATGTGGAAGCGTGCCTAAACAGCTCATAATCTAATGCAACTTCACTATAGGCTCTTTAAAGTCGTTTCTGAATTACTTTACTATTTTACAAACTTTTCGTTGAGTCCCGATGGAAAGTTGATCTTAAGACCCTGTATAATTGGCATGCATTTGATGTCTGATTGCAAATAATTGCGTTTGACTTTGACAGATATGGAAAACTAATTCAGCAAGTACTCGTAGCATTATAATAAAATATTTCCTTATAAACGAACACAAATAAATCCATCTAACTATGCAAGTGTTGCATCAAAAATAATAAATAATAAAATATTTATCTGCAGATCCATGTACATTAAACAACTTGCATTCTTGTTAGAATTTCTATTTACATACATAACAGACGTATGATTGCTTCTATTTTAATGTCTTTGAAATGGCATTACAAATGCATTAAATTTCTTCATTTTTATAATTTTCTTGATAATATTTTTTTTTTATAATTCTACAAATAACATAAACACACAAATATAAGATTTTGCTAAGACGTTTGTGTGTGTACCTAACAGTTTTATTCATGTATATACGTATGTATGTATGTATGTATGTATGTATGTATGTATGTATGTATGTATGTATGTATGTATGTATGTATGTATGTATGTATGTATGTATGTATGTATGTATGTATGTATGTATGTATGTATGACCGTGCAAGTACATATAATGCATCTATCATTTCTTAAATTGAGTACAAAAGGAAAGTTACTTTTCTTCTCTTTTTTTTTATAACTCGTTTTAAATTATTGACATATGGGTGGTGGTAATGTGACAAATAATAGTGCCTTGATAAAATGTTGATGAAATCTAACACACTTTAAAGAAAAGAGAGAAAGAGTGAGAGAGATAAATACGGATTGAGAGGGAGTTTTCAATATATTAATTCAAATAAACAGTAATGAAAAAAATTCAATTATCAATAACAAAAAATAATACAAAACTTTGAGAAAACGATTTTCAGAACCTTTTACCTCTACTTAGAGAACTTTAAGATTATTCGACTTTAAACTATGCCGCTTTCTGGGTCACTCAATGAGGGTCTTTATGAAACCAATGTAAGAACACTTTTTCCATAGACTGTAAAAAAATTATTATCATCGTCTTTTTAAGTATGAGCAACATATACGAATATTGTCTGCTTGGCAATTGGCAAACATGACGAATATATGAATGCAACAGGAAAAAAAAATCTAGGAGAAATAAAGAGGCAAAAAGAATAGATAACAGGAAAGGGAAATAAAGTATGAACACATACCAATGTGCGAGTTTATTTATGATTAATCGATTTTACGATGATGGCATTATATTTATAGCATAACCATTAGAAAAAAGGACATGTTTCGAACCAAAAAAAAAGCAATATTATGTATTGTATTTAAGAATGAGAGCTCTTAAGAAAATCCTTAACTAACTCAGACACACATGCTGGTGTTAGTTGGATTCTCTAAAGTTCTATAGAAAAGCGAAATTTTGTAAAATGTATGCTTGATAATATTTATATGCGTTGGGGTACAAATACACATACACACACATATGTACACAGTGTATTTATTGTAATAGTAAACAATAATCATTTGTGAACATAATAATAATAAACTTCATTATGTTTTATATTTTTTTCGCAAATGTATTTTTTATTGTTGCTTTTATCTTTTATTATAAAGCAGTCGCCTTTTAATTTTATTTAGCTTTTTTGCACCAACAAAAGGAGGTTTAACTTTTCCTTTTGTTCCCTGTGCCTTATAAAAAGCAACTTATGCTTTTTAGTTTTAGATAAAATATTTTATTCCTGGAAGCTTTTTTTATTATCTCGTTTTTGGCTAGATGTCGAAATTTTTTTTATATAAAAACCTTTTTAAATGTATGATGGAACTTTACAAATAATGATTTAATTTCATATTATAAAGGAGAACCTCATCTTTTAGAAAATTTAATTTCTGAATATCCGGCTGGTACACAAGATGAGCTACAGGAAATCAGCATCGAATACTATAAGTTCTGAAAACATTTTAGACATTATATGAAACTGTGTATTAGAAATATGGACCAATTTTCATTATATGTTCCTTATTTTGTTTGCGAATCAGGCGTGATTGTTTTTGTAATCTAGTCTAATTGGCCTAAAAAGGAAAATTAATAAATAAATACATTGCATTTTCTTCAATTATGAAGATAAAAAGAGTGATTATTTCTTTGAGATACATATCTATTATAGTTTAAAAGTCATTGTTATTCTTAGCTAAAAGCACCTAATTCATATAACAACCTATCCTTGAAAATAAAATAGAAGTTTTTGATTGGAAACTTACGCTGAAAACAAATACGATTTTATACATATTTTAAGACTGCTAAAAAGGATTTCGCTAGGACAATAACTTTTTTAATACCGGATAGGAACTTTTGGGTTCAAGCGCATAAGGTATTGAGGGTTGCACGATATTTAAGTACGAATCTAAGATGGAAAATAGGGCTTAGGTCTTTATATTATGAAGACTAACGTTCGTAGGTCCTTCAGACTTATGAATGAGTGTAGAGAATACCAGGCTAGAATCTTTACGTTTCTATAAGCCACGGAATTAGACGCGTGACTGAAGGTAATGAGCTTACTCTCTTCGTTAACAGTTAGGAAGCGCTGACGACTTTGAAAAGACACATGATCAAATCGAAGATGTTTAGTGAATGTAAGACCTCGACGAACTAATGAATAAATTTAGTGTTTGACTATGCTGGGTGCCTATTGGGAAAAATAATATAGCTGATGAATTGGGCTGTTGTTCACTACTGCAGGGAGCTGAGAGTAGGCAAAAATGCAAGATCTCGAGGGCGAATCTTGAAGATATTACTACAAGATCCAATCACCTACTGGAGATGTATACAAGGGTCGTAAGAGCTGATAGGAGTTTGATCTGGTTACTGCTCAATTAGAGCAAGAACCATCAAATAGGAAAAAAACCTACGACCTTTGCATGCTGTTCAGAGATGAGGAAGACAGTATGGAACACATTAAATATCGGTGCACAAGATTACAGCGTAGCAGGGAGTTATCAACCTTTGATCATTGGAATAGGTTTATTGTTTCTTTGGACAGTTATATATCGTTTTACGATTAAGGATACTTTCCCCTCCTCTTTCGTTTCTCTTTTTTGTCTTCTTCACCTCTTTTCTTTTCACTTCCCATAGGAAGTGATAGTAGCACTACCCTTCCTAAAAATTCATTTACGAAATTCCAAATCTATCTGCCAATATATAAATTAATTTAATTTTTGAATTTCTTTACACATAATAATAATAAAAATTCTTAAAATTTAGTTTTTAGAAATATTGTATTTAATTGCACAGAAATTAAAAATAATTTTAAATTGAACTAAAAAATAGCCATTATTTTTCAAGCAAAAAAAATTAATTTAAAAACGAGCCATTCAAAAATTACTGTTATAATGAAACTTATAACCGTTAAGGTCCCTGAAATTAAGAAATTTTGGTTTACGTTAGAATGCCATAAACTCACTTCCGGCATATCTATAATTTGATTTATGGACACTCGCCCTATGAACGCTTTGGTGGCCGTGGTAATTTATCAAAATTTGCACTTTCACAAGGCTAAAACTGCCTGAAGGAGCGTTCCAATGCTTTTGCAATGTACTAGAAGGTTCTTAACTATTGTCTTAGCTACAATTTTTGTCCTAGTAGTGGATCAAAAATCTCAATGGTTTGGCTGTTATAGGCCAAAATATCCAAAAAAACGTCTGAGAAAAAACTGCAAGTCAAAATCTGGAAGCTCGATTTGCACCGTAGACGTATGGTCTAGTGGACTTTTTTGCTCAGTACAATCCCAAGAATCAGAAACGCCAAGCGCCCATTAAGATTTTTTTCCTTCCATACTAATCACCCCACCCTAATGTATTTACTATTACATATATATATGGGCTTTACTTCAAAATTTAATTTTAAACATTATCTTAAATTTAAATAATAGTTTTGCCGACATCAAAAATGATTTTGATTTTTGTAAAAAAAAACTGCTTTTCAAAGTTTTCTTAGGACAAAAATTTAGCCTCGTAAGTGATGCTGCAATAATTTCTATAAACTCACTATTTAAAAAAATCATTATTTTGCAAAAAATGTTGCAATTTTTTAAGAAAAGAATACGCCATACACACAGAAAAAATCAACATGAAAAAATGTTTATATCAAATCATTGTTAATATGTGAAAAAATCGAAGTGAATTAACATTGTTTTAAGTTAAATCAATGGTTAAAATTATCAATTTAGTATTAAAATAAGTTGATTTAAAATTAACCATATTAAAAAAACATTGTACATTTTAAATTTTACCTTTAACAGTATTAAAATAACATTTATCAATGTTTAATTTTGCAAATTCCGTTTTTCATGTAAAATTACCATTACATATAATTGAAACAAGATTAAGTATTGTAAAATCAATATTGTTATAAATATTTAAAATGACATTGGAATACTTTGAAAAAACTTTTGTAATTTTTAAATATTAACAAACGTTTGCTTGTGTTAAATCAACATGTTAAAAAAGTTAAATCAAATTTGTGAAATATTGATAATGACTGGAATAATATTAAAATAAAATTGATGTATGTTAAAAAAAACATAAAACATGTTGAAACAATGTGAAGCATGTGGAAATGATATTAATTCATAATAAAAGGGGGAAAAAATCAAAAAGAAACAGCAGTTTTCATTCTATCGCAGATTTATTATATTAATTTTAAGTGAATTATAAATTTTAAGTGAATTAAATTCTTTAAATTTCATTATGTCTGTAACTAACAATGAAAATATAAATTTCACAAGGTTTGTAGAAAATTTAGCAACTGGAAGAGAAAATATTAATATTGTTAGTGACGAAAACGGAAAGTAATCATTTCAGTTGTTCAACATACCAGACAAGGTTCCCAATAATACGAGATGTTGAAAAATTTCAACCTAAGTGAAGTAAAACCTTATTTGGCAAGTATGAAAGTATGCATACATATAAACTATGTATATATCGTTACCTTAATATGGAAATGACTTAAGTCATTATTTTTTTAAACCGGTGATTTTTTATATTATATTTTATATTCTATGATATGAAGTTGAAACTCACAATTTCGATGATCATTTTCAATCATATATTATAGGGGAGTTAAGGGATGAAATAATATTAAAGGAGCTCAACGAATTAACAGGCCCACCTTTACACGTTTTTCCAATTAATAATGGTAAAATATATTTAAGAAAAAAATAGTTGTAAAGTTGTTTTTAAATGAAAAAAGATAAATAAAATTAATTAATTGCTTTTTACTAACTCCCTCTCCCATTGTTAAACAACATTGTGTAAATGTTATTTCAATAAAGGTACCAATTATTCAATTAAATTAACATGGAATTTCCTGTAATTTTAAAATCTTTTCATGTTATTTCAATATGGCTGTAACATTAATTCTAATTGGCTTAATAGTTGATTCGACATTAAATTTATTTTGATTCAACGTGAAATTCATGTTGTTATAAATTTTCTTACTATTGTTTCAATAAGGGTTATTTTGACATGACAATCCCTTTGATTCAATTGGCGTACAATGTCAATTCAACATGATTTCCAGTTTTTTTAAATTGGATAACTAATAACTTTTATTTTACTTTAATATCATGCTAAATTAACATGAAACGCTTATGAAGCAAAATTGTTAACAAAACTATTTGAATCAACCTCGTTTTAGTTGATTCTACAATGATTTTTTTCAACGTGTAAGACAATATAAAAGGGCATTTGATTAAATAAAGGGTGTTTTTTTAAGCTAGATAGAACTTTAAATTGTAAAAAGTAACACAAAAAGTTAAATTTTGATGAAACATTTTTTTTTATTTGTTTCAGTATACTCTGACAAATCATCATGAATAGACTCACGCTTGAACAACGCTACGATTGGGCTCTAGAGCAGTTGGCAACTGACCCGTTGTTTTATCGCAAAATTGTGTTCAGCGATGAGGCGCATTTTTGGCTTAACGGGTTTGTTAATAAGCAAAATTGCCGCATATGGAGTGAGACCAATCCACAAGAGACCCTACAGACTCCATTACATGCAGAAAAATGCACCGTTTGGTGCGGTTTTCACGCTGGTGGCATCATCGGACCTTATTTCTTCAAAAATGAGGCCGGAGCTCGCGTTACGGTCAATGGAGATCGTTACCGCACCATGATCAATGATTTTTTGTTTGAAAATATGGATGACATTGATCCGGAGGAGATGTGGTTCCAACAGGATGGCGCTACGTGACATACGGCGAACGCAACCATCGACTTACTGAAATCAAAATTTGGCGATAAGTTGATTTCGAGAAATGGACCTGTCAATTGGCCTCCAAGGTCGTGCGATTTGACACCTCTCGATTATTTCCTGTAGGGCTACGTGAAGTCACTGGTTTATGCTGATAAACCAGCAACAATTGACGCCTTGGAGGCCAGCATTGTTCGTGTTATTCGTGACATACGGCCAGCAGTTCTCGAAAAAGTGGCCCAAAATTGGACGTCCAGAATGCGCTTCATTAAGAACAGCCGCGGTGCCCATATACCCGAAATCATTTTCAAATGTTAATGTCACGTATTGATCTTTCGAATAAAAAAAAAATTTTGATTACAATTTAATTTTTTGTGTTATTTTTTACAATTTCAAGTTCTATCGGGCTTAAAAAAACACCCTATATAAATAAAAATTTTTACTAAAATGTACTTGTCACTCGTTATTGTTTATTAAAGTAAATTAAACAATTGAAACATCTGTGGAACTTATAAAAGATGCTGTAAAGGCTTTGAGACTACAGGACACAAATTTGCTAGTTGTTGACAACGTTATCAATAAAACTCGGTAAGTTCAAAGCAAAAAAGAGACTAGAATTAAAAGGCAAAGACAATGAAATTTGTATAACTTTACAAGATATTCTTAAGTATAAGCCATAGTGGAATATAAAATATTTTCTCTATCGCTGGAGGTTTGGCATCACAAATAGAAAACAGAATGATAAAGAATTTGTTAAATGTTTTGGAGCTCACAAAGTCAAGTTTTTAACTTAATATTTACGAAAATATGGTTCAAATATTTCTAAGAGGATCTCTTACTTTAGGATAACTTCTGAATTCGCCAAAAAAGATTTAAAAATTTATTTGCTAAATTTAAAATTTAACTGGTGAGACCCCAGTTCAATTTCCGGGCATGACGTTCAGGCCTAATAAATTTTCAGACTATTTTTTTTTGAAATTTCAAATTATTTTTATTCAAAGATCGCATCGGCGTACAATAGCAAAACGGAATAGTACTATTTTAAATTAGTTGTCATACCAATCCTTATTTGCTTTCATGTCTTCATTTTAACCATTTGTAAGGTGGATACTAGATTGTGGGAACATCAACGATTTGGCCAAATTCTGCTACGAAAAAGAATACAAGAATTTGACAAATTAGTATTTTTGCTCAAACACATAACAGGAACGATTTGTACAGAACAGTAAAAACTTGAATCAAATCAATTGAAATTTTATTTAAGCCACCAAGTTCTTTTTTATTATTACATTATTTTTACTCAAAAAGGCTTTTTTTATAAAACTTAATTTTCAAAATTCATTTATCACGAAAATCGCTGGAAGCGAAAAACTTCTCAAAATTCCAAGCCCCACTAGTCCGCCCCACCCAATTTTTTTATACGACTGTAAATCTTTAAAGCAAAATAAATCTTTTAATGCATCGAAGAAAAACTCATGTAAATGAAAAATGAAAATGAAATAAAGAAACGATTTAATTTAACCATAGAAAATTCATTGATGATGACATTTAATGTTGTCGTCACATTTGATTTTTATTAACATCATACGGAGATATAAAAAATAAATAATCTCTATAAAAACACGAGTCGGGGCGAATATCTGTCTTTAAGTTTTTATTGATCCGAGAGAATTTTTTCAAGTTTATTTCTTTTTATTGTGGAGATACTGACTTTATTAAGCAGAAAATAATGAAAATATAAAAGTTTTATGTGTGTACGACAGCACAAATGTGTTTAAAATTTATTAGAAGATAATAAGGATAAATATTGGCAGTGATTGAAAATTGTTTATTGAAAAATACCGAATGAGAACTAAAATGCTACAAAAATCAGAAAGGCAAACAGTGAAGTTTGTATCGTTTAATTTTGTTTTTCCAAAATAATCAACTTAAGATTTGTTGAATAAATTGCTTTATGTTCTGTCGTGGTCCTTAATAAAAGCATTTCATTTTAATGTTGTGCAATTTAGTTTTTCTCAATTTATTTATTTTTAATTAACTTTTCATCCAACCAATCGTATTATTATAAATTAGAAAAGAAAAGTAAATTTTACTGTCATTTGAAAATGAAAGGCGACAGACAAACACAAACAAATATTAAAACATTATACGCGGCTGGCTGAGGCATTCAACAAGATGCACAGCCAAACAGACAGGAAAGCGTGATTTGTAGCCAAATGAAAAATCGTATAGTGAAAAATGTAAAATAAAACTAAGAAATCAAAACCATCTGTAGTCTTAAATTGACTCAATAAGTTAATATTTACTTTAGTTATGTGATAGACGTAAAGATAGCTGAACAATTTGCTGTTAGTTTTATTACTTTATCTTGATCATAATTTCTCTAATCAAAGTTTTATTAAGAAAGTATTTTTAAGAGAAAACAAAATGAATTAACTTCGTCTTTTCTACAGCAGGAATGACAACTTGAACAACACTTCCTGTTGAAACAGCATGAGGAAAGAAATTGTTTTGCTTTCTACATCTCTGCTAGTTTTTCAAGTTGTATTTATAATTTGAAATATAATTCAACCCACTTTAATGCTGTCACGCATAAAATTATACAAACATCATTAAGTGTGGAAGCACATTTATAATTTTTGCAACACAAATTAAAATTAACTCGTTGCTGTCGTTGATGAAACTGTAATCCTTCGCTTTAGAATTTGCTTATTAGAAAAGTTTATAAAGTTTAGTTTTGGTTACAGGACAAATTGATGAGCTTTTTCTGTTTAAAAAACTAATTTTATTTAAATGTGCGCTCATATTGTAATAAGACTACAGGCCGATAAATTGCTAATCCTTTACCTTTTTCTTATCCACACTTGCAGAATAAGAAGAATTCAGCTGAAAATATTTAGGAATCTTTTGTTGCCATTATTATACCTAGATATTGGCATGGGAATTACAGAGTAAAACCAATTTTTGCATAACCTGCTTTTGAAACAGATAAACATTTTAATGCTATTCTTTTACAAATTTGTTGTTATAATGTTACGAAGGCCTTTGAACCGACTATTGACTCGCTCTCTTTTAGAAACGCTAAAATAAGTAAGTGGTAAATATTTTCGCCCGGAAAATATTTTGAGATAATTATTGATCCATTAAATTGGGAGGTTGGTATGGGACCGTCATTGTAACGCTTGAAGCCGCGCAGTGGAATACAAAAATATTAAAGCTATTCAACGTCAATTTCATCTAAATCACATCACAGAAGAGCACAAAGTAGAATATTCAGACTGAGGTTTATAAAATATGATCTGCTGTTGAGAAATGGATCTCTATCTTGATAAACGAAAGAATATACGAGCCATTACATTGTATTATATTACCGCAGGTAGCAGCCATTTTCGCTACCTGTTCATGACTTATTTTACTGGGAAAAGGAAATACTTTCCATCATTGCAACTGTTTTACTCTGAGGAAATGTTTCACTGTATGGGTGCACTCCTGTGGCAAGAAATAAGTGAGTTGTTAATATGTTTGGATATGTAGTTTAATGAAAAAAATCAGATGATGTCCTTATATCAAAAATGGTTCTGGATCACTGCGTTTTTTAAATCTGTGGTTTAAGTAGAAAGAAAGTTTTAGAAAAGAAAGGATTAGCTCAGAGTAAATAATGCATTAATGAACGCCGTTAGTGTCTTCTCTATTGATATTATGGCCCTATCGGATTCGCCTCAGCGAATAAAAATATGCCTTGAAAGTTATCTTTCAAATTTATGGATCAAGATATAAAAATATTTCTTATTTAGATGTCTAATTTTTCTGTTCAGGCACGTAAATTTGTCTCCGTATTTAAAAATATTGTTAACAGACTTGTGAATCCAGAATTTGAAAAGTATATTTTTCAGTCATCAAAAATACGGATGCCTTATCGGTCTTTATTTTAGCCAATAAAAACTTAGGAAATACTTGACATTAATAACAACATATTTCTCAAGCACAAATAACATACTGTCCCCAATACTTTAAAGTAGTTGTAAAGTAATTTACTAGTAACTGAACATATGAATTAACCAAGGGATAGTCACCTCAAAAATCTACCGATGCAAACAGTATTTTTTTAACTTACGTTTTCATGAAAACATGTTCTAAAAGTGTATTAACGTAGTTCCAGTAACTTAAGCAGTATGCGTGATGTCAAATGTGAGAATAACTTAAATATAATGAGTTCAAATCTTAGTCAAAGCAGACATTTCATTTTTTATTGAGTTTTCCTTATTCAATACAGTTTTAAGTTCCCAGCAAAAACTTTGTAATTACTCCTATTAAGACCAGTGGCGCATCCTGAAATGCGTGCACTAATTATACACTAATTATTATACCCCTGACGATACTGGACATTAACCACAACAATACCAAGCTCAATACCGACAGCATATATGTATATATATATAATTTTTGTTTTTTTTTTGTACTTCCCTGTCGGAAAGTGAGTTAACTTTAAATTAACTTTAAGCTAACTATTTAGCAATTAGTGCTGACTGACACTTGAATTACTCGAATATAATTCATATCTTCCCATACCATATCTTCATAATTTAAGAAATTATTTTTGGATAAATTCATTATTTTATTAAGAGAGTACTTTTTATTTGAAACAATTTATTCATCAGACTAGCAGAACGGCTCAGTACTGATTTCGAGGTCTCATCAGCGTTCTTTGTTCGATTTTACCACTTTTGACGGTGGATACTAGTAACTAGGAATATCAACTATTTAACCGTATTTTTTAACGAATTAGAATACGAAAAGTGCAACTTATTCATTTCTTACAAGTTAAATCAATTTCGGTTAGTACGAAATTCCATCTCTGATTTTTAATTATTCCAAATATTTCATACTCTCTCGCTTTTTCCAAAGTCATTGGCTTTGAGATCAAGCAGTTTTCCATTTTTGTTTATTTTTTTTTTGTCTTGTAGTTGACTTTCTTAGTATTCAACCACTTGTGACAATGTAAACATGGAGGTTTATGACGGGTGCCTTCGTTTTTTTAATAATTAATATTTAAAAAGTACTCTCTTAGTAAAATAATGAATTTATCCAAAAACCAATTCTTAAATTAAGAAGATATGTGTAAAACTCAGATTTGAACTCAAGCCATAAAAATTTCATTTCAATATATACCTTTCAACAATTACGTATAAATATTAATTATTAATTTCAAATAATTGTATCCAATGGAATATACACATCTGTTTGATTTAATACTTTTATTATGTTAATAAACAAAAAAAAAACACTAAAACAAGTATGGAGTTAAAAATAAACAATAAAATAACAATTCATTTGTACTACGTTCTAAGACTTTTAAAAAATAATAGTATATCGAAAATTATTTTTAGTATTCTTGAGCAGATTTGAATCACATCTCTTAAAATAGTCTTTTAAGAATAGTAATCAGCTTAGATGTGTGCATCTGAAACATTTTTCATGTTTTATTTCGATAAAACTTGACTTGGGAAACACGATTTCACTTAAAGTAGATTTTGGTGAAAGGGATAGGACTACATAAAAAATATTTTCTTATATAAATACATGAAATCGTATATTATATTAACACAGTTTGTGCTAGATTTTTTAAAATTTCTAATACTTTGTATAGTTTTTTTAAGTTCACACAAGGTATTGTCTTCATTTAGATTCACATTTTCTTCTTCTAAAATATTATCTTGAAATACATTTTGATCAGATTCAATGTAAAACAACCGATCATACAATTTCATTGCAAACTCTTTTGTTTTAGCTTTCGAGCTATATTTAAAAGAAAATTCATTATTTGGGAACCTTGCTGAATTAAGATAACGAATAAGTGTACTAAGTACTTTAATTCGCCTTTCCTTTATTTTCGCCTTAAGGCAAGCAATTAAATGAAAAGTAATTATTCGCCATTTCTAAGTTCTTTATTAAGAACTTTATTATTCCATCCAAACTCAATTAATGTTAAAAGATCTTTGATGAGCTCTTTAACGACCACTTCCAACGGTCGCAAAGTATTACTCATTGCTGAAAGCATAAATATTTCCTTGTCTGTATAAACAGTTAACCAGTAATCTGACAGTGAATGGTTTACACATTTATAAATGCGATGGAAATTTTCAATCGTATTAGCTAACAATGACCAACGATGCTTAGTGTGTAATGAAAATAAATACAGGACTTATTACATGTAACTTAGTTTTAAGAGATGCAATCATTTAGAAATGAAAAAAAAAGATTTTTCTACTAAAAAAAATACGAATGGAAAACTTTACTCGATTAATCGTACAAAAATTAGTCGAGTTGATACTCCACTTAGAATGTTTGATAAGTAATTGATTGCAGTAACAGCACCATGTTTAAAAAATTCACTTACTAGCAAAGCAGAAACAATGAAAAGCATACGCTTAATATGCTTATTAGCACTTTAATTAATTTCATGGTAATGAAAGTTTTGTATATGTAGCGCTCATTAAGGTCGACTTATTCTCGCTCGACTCTCGCTGTTTACTCATACATCTGTCTGATTTATATTGTGTGTATCTCTATTACAACATCTATTTGCCTGTCTATTTATTACCATCTTCATGTCATTCTTAATGACAGCGATGACATCACAATGATTCCGTAAATACACCTTCTTTGTAACAATTAAAAGCAAAATACCAGCAATAGTTTTGTTTATTGTAACTTGTGGAATTTTTGTCTATTAATAGACAAAAGTAAAATTTCTGTGTGTTGTTGCAAGTTGCCAAAAAAGATCAACTCCTGCAACAAAATTTATCAAATAATTATTTTGAACTTAGCTGCATACCAACAATCACCAACCAGTCAGTCAGTCAAGCGGTTTATTATAAAATGTAATTAACATTTTCGCCATTTAACTCAATAAGTTTATTGCCACTCCAATGTTTGTTACAGAAAGAGCGACACTAACAATTGTATGGTTTATTTACTTTGATTTGGATAGAGAAATAAATGGAAGGAAACCGAAATAAAGGTGATGAGTTAAACTGAATGAATGAAGCAGTAGAGAAAAACAGATTGAAGAGTTGGCAAGATTGTTAAAGAGAAGGGTTTCAGTTTGTTCTGGCGTTTTTGTTATTAAGGCGAATTTTTAAATGTTTAAAAAATTTTTATTAAATCCATATTTTGAAATGGGTGCAGGAATCTGTACATATTGCTCTTTCGGTATATACAAATAAAGCTGTTATTATTAAATTTAGACTCTTTAAACTTTGTGTAAACTTTTGATCCATCAACTTATTTTATGTGAAAAAAATTATCGTTAAAAGCAGAGAAATCGTGGCATCTCCAATACAAGAGCGCCGATAAGTCCTTATTACTTGAGCTAACTATCAACATTAATGGAAAGCTTCGGAATGATTCACCTGAAGCTGCACTTACAAAACAACTCCCAGAAACTGGTTATTTTTGAATCTGATTTAAAAACAAAATTTAATATATAAAATATTTGTATTTAACCAGATCAAACAGTCAGAATATATCTGGAGTATATCCACTCAATTTTCAGACCAAAAGAAAAATGCTCTATATATAACTTTTTTAGCTGGGTATTTAATTTTTTATATTAACCAAAATTTCTTTCCATTTAAGAAATATTTTAATATATCTAAAAAAAATTTACAAAAAAATAAACACATTTACTTTTTCAACCAGCAAACTTTTAAGCTTTCATCATGTTTTCCTTTTTTCGTAATTTAAATAAACTTTATTTTTTATAAAAAAAATATTTTTCTATCGTTGATGCTGTTGGACTGATTATGTTGATGATGAGATAAAAGTGTATTTATGCATATTGTTGCTTGATAAATACATTTTTATTTAAAAAATAAATCACTCACATACACACACACGTACACAAAATAAAGGTATAAAAAGGGCACTATAAGAAGACTAGAAACAATTTTAAAAAGTTTTTCTTTTATGGTCGCTCGCCAGTCTGTTTTTCATGCTGAAAGGATTTTTTATTTTCATTTTTGATGCCGTTATTGGTTTTTTTACCTTAAACGTGGCTTCTTAAGTTGGCTTGTTATTTACAGAGTTTTGCTGTTACTTTCTTCACTTTTTGCTACTGAGCACGAAGCCAATCAAACAAATTTTAAATTATTTTTTTATAATTTTTTTTATTAAAAAAATCATTTGACTTTTACACCTTATTTTCTTTTCTCATATAATTTTTTCGATTCAATTTTTATTTTGTTTGATTTCGCAATTCATGTCATTGTTTGCTGTTAACAGCAAAACAAATTGAAAATGAATTAACTTTTAAATAAAATAACGAGTAACTTAAATGTTGTAAATAAGCTTCATTATTTTTTTTTAATTTCAACAAATGTTTTCATGTTACATACGAGTATGCATGAATCTATCAGCCGAATTTTAAATATTCGCAAGAAATCTGTTTCATGAGGAAAGGTTTTTCTTGAGAAAAAATTTCTCCAATTAATTCAAACTCCTTTCTGTTTTATGAGGGAATTTTTTTTTAAGGAAAACCCAAACGTATTGAAATTTTTATTCATAATAGGAGAAAAGGAAGAAGGGAAAATTTAATGAAGAATTTCCGTTTATAATTGGACTGAATATTTCTTCTCTTACTTTAAATTAAATGAATATTCCCTAATGGTGAAAAGCACCACGTAATTTGCATTTTTTTATTTTTTATGTGTATAAAGTTCAATAAAATTTACCGAATTCTTTAAAACAAATCACTTGCAGGTGTCACAAATGGAACTGCTTAAAAGAAAAGAATTTTACAGTTCACATCGATTTACAAGGGGAAACTAATAAATCCGTGCAAAAATATAAGCAGCATATGAATTTAAAGCCGGCAAACTTTTAGAAAAATCCACAATTTTGTTTTTCATAACCAACCTGCTTAAGAACAAACTCCGCCGCCAATATAGTTAAGGTCGCGAACAGCATTCCCTAAGGAATATCCAAAAAGGGGATTTCCAAATGGCGATCACTTCTACAGCTTTGAACAGGCTAATGTTCCAGATGCTGCTAT
This sequence comes from Gymnocheta viridis, assembly GCA_956483585.1. Lineage (NCBI taxonomy): Eukaryota > Metazoa > Arthropoda > Insecta > Diptera > Tachinidae > Gymnocheta > Gymnocheta viridis. The sequence continues at coordinate 50,777,351 of OY101441.1, read as the reverse complement.
TCCTGAAGCCTTGGAAACAAAGACAAAAATCTATTTCCTAAAAGATAAAAAGAGGATAACAGACTTCTTGATTTGGGCACATTGATAATTAGGAATGATACTAGCTTCTAGGCGGAAGTCTAGGACATTTTCATTTATGCTAGAGAATGATTGAGTAGAAAATATAAGCCTAAAGTAGGTTTATTTAACCGGAACCCTTCTTTGGCATCTCAAAAGGATATGTCAAGGAACAGAATAACTCTTGGGCTCAGATGAAATTCAATCGCCACAAGGAAGCAAAACGTTTCATTACGTTATCCCAAAACAAATCCCAAAATTTTACTGCTAATAGAAAGAAATGACCTTAGACTACTAACGGGATGGCTTACCAGGCATTGAGGTCTCCGATGACTAAACTATGTAGACTCTGCGAAAAGCAAGAAGAAACACCGGAGCACATTCTCTGTGACTGTCGGGCGGTGGCAGCGTGTATAATGAAGTTCCTTGGAGGCATCTTTATGATTCCAAGTGAAATATACAATATCTCACTGTGCAGGGTAACTGGCTTTATTCGTAACCTTAATCTACTTCAGTGAACACTCGGGCAACAAAAAAGATCGTTTGGGTCGCGGTGTTTATGGGCTTTGCATAATAAATAAATCATAAATAGCAATTGATTGGTATCAGAAGCCTACATCATCAGGAAGGATTATTGATTATTATTCGAAACATCTAAATAATAATAATTATTAATACGGCAAAGAATCTTATAGACAGAGTACTGACTATTAGTGGCGTAAGATTCCACAGAAGGAATAGAGGAGTTATCAGGGATATTTTGGCTAATAAATATTTTCCTATTGGACTAGTGTATGATTTTATAGGGCAGTAAGGTAGACTGAATAAAAATAATTTGAAGAATGACAGAATTGAACCTAAAACTTACAAATCTCTCTCTTTTATTTCGGAAATATTAGAAAAGTCAGATATTTTTGATAATAATGATTATAGAATGGTACAAAAAATACAACAATTTGTTTTTAATGAAACTGTTAATATTTTACCAAATATGTAAAATATTAAGTTTGGTAAAAAATGCGATTAAAAATTTAAGAACTAAAATTTTAGCAATTTCCATACAAAGCTCCAAATAATATACATATACATATGTATATAATTAAAAAAATCTAAATTTCAAATTTTGTTACGGTATTACGTGAGATATTTCGTACAGAGGGAGAACACCAAATAATAATAAAAGCGACGAAAGTCAGAGAATTGTCCGATTTTCTGGGAAATAGAATTTGTATGAAAAATTTTTCTTAGTTTAAATATAAATTAAGACTTTCAAATGGTTTTGTTTGCTGAGGGTTCTTAGCTAGAAAAAATATATCGACACTTGTCTCGAATAATAATTTTAATAATTATAATAATAATAATTAATAATTAAAATTAAAATTATAATTATAATTGTAATTATAATTATAATTAATAAATTAAGACTATTTAAAATTATATATTAAACTGATTTAATTATTTAAATGGGCTCTTCGAAAAAAACTCTTGATCCATTGTTTCCATTCCGTGTCACATTTTTTTTACTTAGACAAAATTTTATTAAGAAGTCAGAATTAAGATTTGATTTTAATTAACTTGTAAGAACCACATCCTTATTTAAAAAAATCAGAAATCTTCATTGCAATGAATTACGGAGAATTAACTAATTTTTGCGCAAAGCAGATAAAATCTAAAATTTTAGTTTTGTATAGCAGCTCTTAAGACAACAGGGATAAAGAAGTAATTATATAAGTACAATAAAATATTTTCAAATTTTCAGAATTAGTTAATTTCCTCATTTTTTAATTAAAAAAAAGAACATTGACAATCAATTTAAATACAAAAAAGTGGAAAAGGAAATTTTATACAATAATATAGAAATATATCTATATCAATAAAAATTTTGTTGTAGCGCAACCATGTTTCAAATGTTATGGATGGTAAGTGGTAAATTGCAGAGAGGAACTTTTTTATCACAACTATGTTCAAAATATAAAAAACAACAATAGACTGATTACTACTACCATACGTTGTATGCCACATACATAGTTGGACAGAGTTTTTCAATGTCTTCTCGTAGCTCGTGTCCTTTCCATTGCCATATATGCCTTTGAACTTCAAAGTCTATTAGATTTTATTTTATGATTGAAAGTATCTATTCGTAAAAGTCTGCAGCCTCTTGTTTAGCACCGCAATTAGAGAACGGGCTTTGTAATTTAAAAGACCAACTAATTTTGCATTTGAGTTGTAAATCTTAAGATTTATTTCAGTTGATACACAGTTTTATGACCAAACTGGTTGCAGTTAGCAGAAGGTCTCTAGTTCCGTTTATGCGGGAACTGATGTTTTTCACGGTGATACCAATGGAAATTATCACGTTTCGCTTTAGAAAACAATATTAAATTATTCCATTATCAATAATGAAAAAAATTGTAGTTTGAATTAGAACGATTCTAAGAAAGTTATGTGCGATTTATAAAATTTATATTAAAATTTATTCCACTTTAATCTAGGGAAGCGTTTTTTTACGTTGCAAGTTTTTATTTCACTTTTCGCAAAATCCTGTGATCATCATTTATAAGTCCTGCAAAATGCTGCTGGTGGGTGGTAAAAAGTGAAAAAATTATAGATGTAGGGAGGTTTTAAGCAAAAACTAATTAAAACTTGTGAGACAAGCATTTTTTATAAAAAGTAAACACACGCACACAGGCAAAAGCTTATATCCTTAATACCTGTGTTGTGTTTGCGTCTGTGTTTGTGTTTACGCTTGTATATTTTACACTTTGCACAAACAAGGACAATATTATCAGCAACAACAATAAGACTTTAAGTTGTTAGACAGAAAAATCAAAGACTGATTTGCGCATTTTCTAGAATTTAATACATGACATCGAAATGGGTAGTTTAATTTTCCAAGTTCAGGAGGAAGCGAAGTGGTCATTTTAATAGTGGGGAAATTATATTGACGGTGGCGAGATTTAACTTTGTATAAGAGGTATTAATTATTTAATATGGTGATCCACTATAAGATGGGTCACAAAGCTAATCTCAACGAAATGCCTTTTCTAACGCAAGCGCAACCTTCGAAGCGTTTTTGACTTTTCTACAAAGACTCCCAGAGTAAAATTAAAAGACTAACACACTATGCACTAGTCTAGGACATTTTGGCTTATCATAATATTAGTACTAGTCCAGAATTATTCAATGTCTAAAAGTCTTGCTTGACTAAACAAACCCAAAGGTACATATCGTCGTCGAAAATTCAATACTACGTATCAAAATCGAGACTTTGATTGATAATGTATGATTCGTTAGGTTCTCTTACATTTCTCTACCAATTTTAAGATTTTTGCGACCCAAAATAACGCTTTTATATCCATAATGCAAAATAACGTATCAACATGTGCATCATTTTTACAAGTCAAATGAAGGTAGCACCAAACTTGGGGTAAAAAACGAAAATAAAATATTTGAATTTGTAAATAACAAAGTACGCATTGAATTTTCTTTTGTTTGTTAGCGTTGATCATGACACAATTAATCAGGGATTGTTAAACCAATTCCATATATAAGAATGGTTCACAGGAGCAGAAGAAAAAATTAATGATGTAAAAAATTATAAGGCAGGTTTATGATTACAATTGTGTATGGACTTGCAAGCTGTATAACTTATTCCACAGTCAAATGCAAGTTCCTCATACTACAAAATGAAATTGCGAGTTTGCAACTTTACTATATACATTATCGTTACTCATGAATCTGACAACTTTGTCTGGGATTCAACTCAAGGAAACCTTGTTGCGTCGACTTTCATAACTATTCAGAGGGATGCTTATACCAAAATCGAAATGTATTGTTATCCAATGCTTTGATTTCTTTTAGTGTTGAAAAAATCATCACTGTTGAACATAAATGTTTACTAATAAGGCAGACGCAAATGGAGTGCGATTCGACTCATTCTCTAAATTTACCCTCACAATTTTTTTACCTAATAAAAGATTCTCGTAAAACACCATTTCTCTTAACGTTCATTGCATTAAACATGATTATTTTCTTGATTATGAAACTGTTCCTAAGTAATACTCATCGATTCGACTAGATAAAATATCCATTATAAAATAAATACTTATAACTTTAAACAATTATTTAAAAATTTAGAGAAAAAAATTGGAGAGCCTACGGTTAATATGATCCGTGCTTTAGGTTATGATCTATCGAGAACCATTTGTTTTAAAACAGATATTAAAGAAGATTATAATGTTCTTCCACAAGGAGCAGACAAAAAATCCGAATTCACCCATCTTAACATCTTTCATCCTGAAAAAATAAAAATGTGTAAAAAGAAATGGCAGCATTTACAGGACCTTAAATAATTGCTTTCTTCGGACTGTCATTATTTGTATGATAATATTCCATTTGAACATTGAGTTGTTATGCTTTCTATATACTAATTTTTTATGAACTTGAATTTCATACATATTTGTGTTTCGTATTATTTAAATTATAAAATTATTACTTTTATTGTTAGTATTTATTTTAGTGAAACTTCATTCCTCTTATCAAAAGATAATAATTAAAAAAAACAGAACAAATGCATTTAATCTTTCATTAAACTTAAAAGGAATCACAAAATTATTTCATATTTTTAACTTTTTGACTTTTGTTTAAAAATATAATATTTCTGATGATACGTCCTTTTGTTTCAGAAAACACAAATACAAAAGAACATAACAAATACTATAACTTAAAAAACATTTCGAAAAATAATATTTTTTCTCTTGATTTAGTTTAGTTGTTCTGTTTTAATTCCATATTCCATCAATTGTTTCTATATCTAAAATATTTTTTTATTTTATAACGTTTTTGGCTTCTGCTGTAAAATTAGAAAAAGTGATGTTACATACTTTAAGATTTTTGACGACGATATGTTTAAGATTCAACTAACTTTATTACTGTAAAATTTTCCAACCGCCAAGAAATTCATATCGCACCCTAAATACAAAAGGGGCACAACTCAAAATACTAAAATTTTTAGGAGAGACAAAAAACTGTTTATGTACAGAAGCAACACACTTAACATAAAAATAGACATAACTGTATTTTGCCAGTTAAAGAAGATAGTGATGTGAAAGAAATTTTTGCAGTAGTTAGAGATGTGTATTCTGAATTAATTTATGGAAAAAAGTCAGTTTTGGAAAATTTAGAGTTGTGTCCCTTTTGTATTTAGGGTGCGATATATATATATATATATATATATAAATTCAAATTTGTTATTATATTTATATTTATACTTAAAATAAATTGATTAATTTAATACCATCAACAGAATGCATTCTCTCAGAGTACTGTACCTGTACTCTCATACTAAAAACTATGTACTAGATACTTTTTAAGCAACAAGTAAACAAACATTTTTTATATTTATCTCAACGAAATCACAAAAAAAGCATTATTAAACGAAATGAAAAAATAATACGAGTACTGCAGCTAAGTTTTCCAAGTATTATTCAAACAAAACTTCTTTCTTCTCCTTCAGTGTCCTGTTTCCTTAACTCACTCTTTACCCGCAGCCACACTCAAAGACCTAATAAGTTGTATGTGTCACAGGTGGTAAATGAAATTGAAAAAAGGCAAAAATCTGAATTGAGAAAATAATTCTAAAACTTGATACTATTTCGAGGACTTGATATTCCTTGGTTTAGCTTTTTTATATTCAATAGTTGCGTTTCATTCTATTTGTTAGTTTTTATTGCAGTTTTTTTAGCAAATGTGCAAAGCAATGGATTTATAATAGAGATAAATCCACGATTATACATTTTCTTTAGCTGCTGCTGTTGTAACTGATTTTTTCATTCTATCCTATTTGGCATTTTTGTATGAAAAATGAGTAAAAAGTTTTCAAAAGAAAACATCATAATAAAAAGTGAGTATGACAGTTTTGGTGTGAATTACAGCAAAACTTTGTTAAGAAAAAATTTGTGTCTGGGGAGAAAAAAAGAGTAATTGTTGTTTTAAAAGTATAAAAAAGTTTATTTATTATAAACTAAAAGATGCTTGGAATGTGGAAAATATTAATTTGAAAAATAGATTTTTCAAGTAATTATTTATTTGTTTAAAAATTTTAAAACACATCTTTTTAACAATTTTTAAATAAAAAATCGATTGGAGATAATAAAAATCTTGATCAATAAATGGCAAATGAAATAGTCATAAATTAAGTGAGCAGAAGATAATTAATTAGCTTAACAGATACAACAGGTTGACAGTTTGCTGGTAAGGAAAGAAAGAAAAGTCCTTAGTTCAGTTGGGTCCGAATGTATAACGCCTTCCGAACAATATTCAGAAAAGTATCAAAGATTTTTATCTTCCCGTGCGAGGCAGTCTCACGGTTTCTTTTTCCTCTTTCCCATGACATCAAAAATAAGAATCGTTGTAACAGATAATGAAACGGTCTTTGTTGTTATGAATGAAAATGAATTAGTTCGTGTAAACCAAATATACATATATTCATATGTTTGCCCTTTTTATTTGCTCCTTACAAAAATGTCTCTATTATAAAAATTTTGTTCATGTTCTTTTTTTGAAGGACGTGCCAATTTGCGGAAGTAATTTGTATTTTCATTAGGTTGGTAACAGATTTTGTCAATTACATTATTTCTACATACAAATAGTCATTTGTTTTTCTTTTCTTAAATTTGTAAGCATACCTAAATATGTGTACGAATAAGGGGCATGACACATACATGTACCAAACAGAACAATAATAATAAAAATATTGTAAAAATGAATGTGAATGTATTAAAAAATACTAAGTGGAAATAATGAAATGAAAGAGAAGAATGAACCAAATAACCAGTATGTGAATACAAATAATTCGGCATAATGCTCTATACATAATAGTGCACAGTGGAATAAAATAACAATATTTAGGAAATAAATATGAAGGTGCTAGAGGAGTCTTATTGAAGTAAAAATTTTACAATTGCTCAGAGCAAAATTGATTAATTTTATTCCATTTGCTTCCATCTTAATGCATAAATTGACATTCCGATAAAGAACTAAAATTGTACAGATACCTTAAGTTAACAAGACCCGCAATAGCAGAATTGTAAAATAACCAAATGAATCTTTTTCACTTGCACCATCTGCGTTTTCTACACTTCGGCTTTTCCAAAGACTAGAAAACATCGCTAAGATTGGTTGGCATTAACTGTCTGTGTTGTTACTACTCTTTATTTAAAAAAACAATAGATAAAATTACAAACTGTTTATTCTTTGTCAGAGAAATAAACAGCTTTATTACATTTTTTTATTACTTTCATATTTTTCTTATTATTATTAATTAGACCCATAGTGTCATATTTGTATGTAACAAGTGTCGGTTTTGTCGTTTCTATTGTAGTTATCACCCTGTAATTCACAAACTAACAAGTGCACTTAAAAGGGCATATTGTAATACTTGTAAACACTCATATACAAAATACATGCATTGAAACTCATATTAAAACTCGCTCACACACTTACTCGCATATGAATATAAAAGTGTTTGTAAATGTATGCTGTGTATTTTTTCATATTTCATTTACACACACATACATAATACATGACAGACACTATCAAATATTGGCAAATAGCAAAAATGAAGATGATTTTCATTTCAATGTTTGTTTTTTTATTTATTTCTACGGATATGAATTGTAAAATGGATAAATGAAACTGAAAATAAAATAAAAAATACTTAAATTAAGTGACTTCCGTTACACACTGAAATATGTTTTATATTTTCAGGATTTTTTTTCGACTTTTACTTTTTAAATGTATTTGTTGAGCATGTGTTTGTCTGTGTTGATGGTGCTCCGTCTAGCCGTCTGGTGTAAAGCAATTCATTTTGTACTTTATTAAGGTAAAGACAACAACGACAACCTCTCACAAAAATATTTATATAATCAGGAAGTTATAAAAAAATCTAAAGGGAAAAAATTAATGAAATTATATTTTATTTAAGCAACTAATTAGTAAGTTCTAGTGTATTTATTCGTTGGATGTACAATAAATATTGGAATAAAAAAGGAAGATTAACGGTCAATTGAAATGGAAAATTGTTTTTTAATTCTTTGTATGATGAGCAAAGTTCAAGTTTTAAAAAACTTTAATCTTGTTTATGTTTAAATGCAACTAGCAAATAATATAAATATTTAAAAAATTCAACAAAATTCATATAAAAAAATACAGATGCAAATCAATAAATCTATGCGGAAGAGTATAATACCCTCAATGAACTTGAAACCAAGTAGAGATCTTAAAAATATTAATTTGCAACAAAGGACCCCCACATTAAAATCGGAATACATCAAAACAATCGGCTTTTGACATGTACGCAACGCGACTGCTAAAAAATTCTTAACCAAGATAGGAAACTAGCTTTCACCAAAGTAGGCTTATGTCGCATTGTCTTTGGCCACTGCCATACGTACAATTTATATTGTCATATTTGGATCACGATCCATTTTCCGGATTTCAAAATATTAACTGATCCGGCAGAAGTTGCGTCAACGATGCATGCTAAACGATCAATAATATTGCGATACTGGATTTCGGTTAATATACATTGAACGTGATGCAGTGCCCATATGAAAAAAAACTTTCTTCCATCCATATCTAAAATTTTACTGTTCTGTTATGAATCAGCTGTTTTGTTTCTGTTTAATTGAAAATCGGAATGTGTGGTTGTTGTTCCTCCCTCTTTCATTCTGTTATGTTACGGACAAATCTGTAGAAAATTGAATGCGTATGTATTAGTTTCTTGTGGTGTCAATTACTTCGCCCACATCTGAAAGTTCAGAGTCGAAATCATACAAAATAAATATTATTTTTTAATTATAAATATGTTTCTTTTTTTGTTTATTCAGACAAGAGAATTTTTACGAAAAGTTCTTGCTCACAATTTCAATATTTTATTTTTTTTTGCTTTTAAAAACAGCTAATTCCTTTCACAGAACAAGCAAATAAAAAAAAATATTTTATACAGAAAAGAATGGCACAGAACGGCAAAAAAAAGAGAACTAATGAGGTCTTCAATCCCTAAAAATCGTTTTTTAATAACAAATTCATTAATATTTATAAGTAATTTATGAATTGTTTAGGTTTATATTGAACTGAATTTTTGGCTTTAGTTCAAATCGGATTTTACACATTTCTTTTTAATTTTTTAGAAATTGTTTGAATAAATTGGTTAATATCAGAGCCAATGGTTCTGGAAAAAGCGGGAGAGTATAGAATATTTGGAATAATAAATCCTCAGAGATGGGATTTCGTACTAACCGAAATTGATTTAACGTGTAAAGAAATGAATAAGTTGCACTTGTCGTATTCTAATCAGTATTCTACCAGCAGAAATTCAACAAAATCCCTGCATGTCTCGAATAAATTCCCTCTTTTTAACTACACACAAAAAAAACCCTACATTTTTCCCTAATCTAAAAATTCATCGATTTTAGCCAAAACGAACATTTAATTTTACTTTTAAAACTTTGTACATTTATATCGCCAGACAAAACATTAAATAATAATAAAAAATAACATAAATTTGTAATTTTAAAAAACTCCAATACCTACCTGCCTTTGTGCCATAATAGTTCTAAAACGACTGTACTAATTACATCTCTTCAAAAATTATTTAATTTTTAAAGGAAGTCTTTAGATTACCTTAAGAGCTTCTGCACCATTTTCTTGTAATTATTCGCATTCATTGCTAATAAAGATTTCTTAAAATTTTAAATTAAGGATATGGAGATCTAAAAAGGTGATTAAAATCTTAATTCTGAATTATTAATAGAATTTTGTCCAACTTAATAAAAATGTGACCCGAAATGTCTTTAGATTTCTTTAATTAAAGTTTTTTTTTGTTTCTAAGAGCGCATTTAAATACTTACAATACCTTAATACTCGTATATATTTAAAAAAAATCCAAACTTACATATTAAACCAAAAAAAATCTAAAATTAAAATTTTTTTTATACAAATTCTATTCCCAAGAAAATCGGACACTTCTTTGGTTTTCGTTGTCTCTATATATTATTTACCAAAAGATATTTTCTGTCTGTTTAAACTATTTCTAATAAAGATAAAATTACAAATTAAAACAAAAAAAGGTCAACAATATTAAAAAACAAATACTATTTCGCATAAGACTGTAAAATATTTGAAATTTAGATTTTTATATGTATTATGAATTTTTTGGGGTGTTCTACGCAACTACACCGCAATATAAAAGTAGGAAAAATAAAGGTTTAAAAGTTCCCTACATTTTCCTTAAAATGAGAAATCTGTCCTTGTTTCCATTCCGTTGAAATTTTCCAATGAATTCCCTACTCTTGGCGTCACTGATTCTAATTCGTGAAATAATACGGTTAAATAGTTGATATTCCTAATCACTAGTATCCATAATCGAAGGTGGTAAAATCGAACAAACAACGTTGATGAGATGATGTAGCGACCGCAAAATCAGTACTGATCCGTTCTTAAAATATTTTTCATTTTTATTTTAGAAATTTTCAATTTTAGTTTGTATGAAATATTTCTGAAGTTTAAGTTTAACATTATGAAACTTTAGAAATATGCGACTAATTTGGTGATCTTTTTTCACCTCTGGTATATAAAAAAAGCCCGGTATGAAAAAAATATAAAAAGTAAGGTTTCCAAAAAAAATCCTTAAATCCTCAATACGAAGTTTTCCTCCCCAAAATCACAAGAATAAAATCGATTCTGGGAGAAATCCCCTTAACTGGGAAGGCAAATCTTAATTTTAAAATTGTTGATTTTTTATTTTAAACGTTTGTTATCAAGTTGAATCTCTTCTACACAAACAAAAGCAAACACATTTATGTATTATACCGTCAAATTATTTAAAGAAATAAAAACGCAACCATTTCTTATCGTTAAAAAATACCTATTAATTCCTATTTTAATAAATATGCGTCATTACTTGCTTGCTTCTCGCTGTGGTTAAGAGGCTAGAAAATGAAGTAAAAACAACACTTCTTCAACTGGACCCATGCGCAGAGGAGTATTTGAGCCAAAAAGCTGGTCGAAATTATTAAACGTGTTTTAGAATTGAAAGATTAAGTTTTTTGATAGTTCTAGGTGTAGTTTGATATAAAAAATCTAGTGCTAATTTTCTTGCTGTTTTTACAAAAAATTAATTCGTTTAGCCACAAGAAAAATATCATATAAACATCTTGAAACTGAAAAAAACGTTAAAAGCGCGTGTAATTTTCTGCACTTTCCTGACTTCAGCAGCTACAAATCGCAACATAAAGTCTTGAAATTAACAATATGGTGTAAAATTTTGTTATGTATCGATCTGCGTACTTAGTTTTTAAGATTTCTTTAAATTAATTTTTGCCCATTTGGACAGCTTTTTGGCTCAAATACTACTCTGTGCAATGTATGATATGAATGCTATGGGTGTGATCTTATTCTTATCTATTTTGCTTTGCGGAAATTGTTGCCAGAAAATGTGATATAAAGAACGCTAAATTGCACTAGGAAAAGTAAGCGCTAAATTTAATTGCATTGTTATTTAATATATAAATATATAAGCATATATCTAGGGAACATTTCTTTAACTGTGTGTCCAGAAGATGCTTCCCGTTTTTTTAACGATCGATTTGTTAAGGTGACTAGTCTACAAGTCTATAAAGTCGCATATTGCTAAAATTTGGCTGTACATTTCGCAATTATAACTACAGAACATTCACTGGAAGTAATTTATTTTAATTCAATGAGACATCTTTAAAAACATTTCGGACTATCTAAATATTTGCTGCACATTTTATAATTATGACTTCAGAACGTTCAGTGGAGGTAATTTATTTGACTAATCATCGACAAAATATAGGATATAATTTTATGTGATCGACAAGCTAAAGATTTTAAGCCAATCGAGTACATGGAAATTTGCATAAAAATGCAAATGCTCTTCATTTCAACGGCGTATGAGTTTTCCTAAAGTATTGATGTAAAATGTATAAGGATATCACTTTTCATTGGAGTTCTCAAATGCGAAAGAATTTTTTTTAGCCCGACAATTTATTTTACTGTAAAACAGCTCCAACTAAAACGTTTTTAAATCAAATACAGACATTTTTTTAATTTTAAGTTTATTTGAAACAAATGTAGTTATTGCTTTAAAAAAAAGTAGTTATTGCTTTCTGTGTAGTGCGTAAATCTTCTCATATATACATTTGTTTAAGCCCCATTTCGTCTTCGCTTTACTGTTTGCTAACAGATCTTCAGACATCAAACAACAGCATCATAAGCATTTGAGGACATCACATTAATTTCGTTAGTTAATTGTACGCCTTTAGCGTTAATCCTTTAACCCTTCTACGTTTTGTATCTGCCCATCATTGACATTTGGCCTTCTAGGAGGTGTCAATTTAAAGAGCTATTTTTCTTAAATTGTTTAACTCTACGCCATTTCTCTTTCGAGTTGTTTATTTTATTTGATTTAGTCCTAATATGTCTCGCCAACCTTGGGAGTCTGCTTTAGGAAAATTAAAGTGGTATCCATAAACGTAGCACTACCTAAACGCTGTCCCAAAATAAATACAACATTTGGAATAAATATAAAACACAATTTTTATTACTTTCAATAATTTTTAGATATTGTTCCATAATTAAATCATTAATCAAGCTCCACTTCTACTAATCTTAAACTGTAAGCTGTCAAAATGTGTTTTTAAGGGCTGCCAACAACTTAATGCACAAATGACTGCAAATTCATAGGTTGAATTAATTTAAGTGCTGAATCGTCGGCAATTCAATAGCTATCTCCGTTCCTCAACAAACGCATAAGAACTGCTACATGCATAGAGTCAAACCTTTTTGCTATGGTAATACGAGTATTCTTAGCTTATTATAAGAGTTGTGGAAAATAGGTATTTTAAATCTCAAAATGTACAAAATATACAAAAAAAATTCAAAATGCGCAATTTTAAAATATGTAGTTTTAAAATATTTTTCAGGATTAATTGTTTCATTCACAATACATAATTTCCAATATATTTTGTTCTTACGAGATTTTGGTATTCTTTACAGTTTCAGCGACTTTAAATTCATTTTGAAATTTTAGCGAAGTTCTTGCAGTAGATGTGATTTTTTTGCAGGTTCTTGGCGATTTTTTAAACAATATTGAACTTTTTTGCGATTTTGCCAGGTTTTTGCTATTTTACCGATTTTTTTAAACATTTTTTTACAATTATATAGACTTTAAGAAAATTTTCCAAGCTCTCAATAAATCTAACAGTCCTACTGAGTTTATATTTAGTCGTTTTTTTTTATTAAGCTCAAATTTTCGCTGTCATTTTTTTGTATTTTTACTATGCGAGCAGTTTTCAATAAATTTCATAATTTGAGCAGTTTTTGTAATAATTGCGATAAAAATATCCAAATGCGTTCCTACGTTTTTATGCACAATTATGTACAAAAAAATATTTTGCATTTGGAAAAAACAAAATACCTACTTGAAGAATTATATATAAAATATATTTAAAAGAAAGTATTTTAAATAGAATATAAAAATTGGGTCTTTTTTTAATATTTATTTCAAATAAATTTATTTCAAACAACTCACAGCTCTGCTTATCATACTGATCAAATGGAGAAAGAAAGAACAATAAATAAAAGATTTATTTACTACTATACGACCACTTAGGAGAACCAAACTAAAAAAATTCTCTCTTTACCTAAAAAAATAAGTAATTTTACATTTAGACAATGGTTTAGGCTGAAGTGTGCAGTTTGAATTCATTATAAAAAGATTATTCTCCCAGAAACTTTTTCCTATTCGCAAAAAATTATTCCAGTCGAATGGGTGAACTCTGTCGTCACAGAAGTAAATTTTAAGAACCTGAAGCAATATTACTTTGCGAAGGACATGATACTGCTGGTTTGTATAAAAACTTGCCAGATGATCTGTCATGTACAACAGAGAGCATCACACGAAATAAACCTATGATCTTAATTAATGTCGATGAACCAAACCAAATTGCTGCATTTGCATAGAATGTAATCCACCTTCAAAATTACTGCTTTGTATCTTAATTCAAAGTGGTGTATTACAGCTAATTCCATTTTTATTTATGTACAACTTTTATCAATATTAGCCAGTAACTTTTTAATTATTTTGTATTTTTCTACATACTGCTCATAACGATTTAAAAATTTATTTGTTGAAATGGTTTTTTTATTTTTATTTTTGGTTATTTACTCAGGAAACTCATTATGTAAAATTTGCCTAAAGCCATAACAAAACCAAAACGTTTTTTGCTTTCACATTACACACAATACAAAAAAGTTAACTAAACCTTAAAGCACTGGCAATTGTAGTCACGCATACAGATACAAATACGCACACACTTTCCCATATGCATAGTTTATATGTTTGCATGTTTATTCACTATTATATTTAAAATGTATTTTAAACAAATAAACATTGTAGTATGTATGAAGATAACAAATGATTGTAAACAAATTTGCAGTTTAATTTTGGCTTTTGTTTTTAGTAATATGGAGATACATATGTACATATAAATATGTACATCAATAAATTCTTAAGTCCTGTATACACAAAAAAATTTATACAGATTTTTTATTTTATTTTCTTAAATAAAAGCTTTTTGATCTCGCAATCAATGTTATAAAAATAATACAAGTTGCTTCTGTTTATTTTGCGTATAAAAGTAGTCAGTTTTCTTCAGAGAAAATCCTTCTTTTTTTCATTCTTATTTTGTTAGTGGTGGCAAAAAATTACAAAAATTTAAAATATTTTAAAGTCAAAAGGGTGTATACGGAAATGCGTGAAGCTTATATTGTATCCACTTTGGGCTAAATGTATATATGTATGTACGTATGTTCACACATATATTTTTCTTGTCAATATTCTTGCTCTAGATAATTTTGCAAGAAACGTTGCAAAAGAATTTTGTCTTTTATACGTGTGTATATGCAGCCTTCGGCGTTTCCAGGCAGCACAATAGCTTATTATGCTAAGTACAGTTGATTTATTATGATGATTGCTAAACACATAAAAATGTTAGATAAAAATAAATATCAAACAAATATTTGAAATTTAAGAAAAAAACTTAAAACTTTTTACAAGGGCATTTTCAAAAAACCAGTTGCAACTGTACTTGAGATCTTGGGGTCTTTAGGAAATTTACAACCGAGTTAGGTTGGCGTTTTGGAATTTTGCAATTGTCAAAAGGACGTGACAATTTTTCATACAATAGTTAAAAAATTAAATCATCATTTGTATAAAATACTCCATATTTTTATTGGCAAAAATTTATAAATTTGATTTTTCTTAAGTATGTTAAATATATTTCTGTATTGCTTCCACAGAATACTATTCTTTAAATATATTCTTTAAATAACTTTTCCTTTCAATATTTTTAGTGAATATTTCAACTGCTACTTACTTTTATAACATGATGCATCTTTCCTGTAAGAGAAAGAAATAAAATGAGTCAGTTATTGAATGTTACTCAATTAAAGTCAGATTCATATCAAAATTATATTTCTATAAAGGGCAGTAATAAAGATAATACAAAATATTAATCTTAGCAATTAAACATTTTCAACAATTTTAAAATTACAATAAAATTTTTTTCTATATATGTATGTATGTAAATAAATAAAAAATATATAAATAAAATTAAATCCAATAAAATAAAACAACTAAAAGTATTTGTTGTAATACCGGTTGTTAACTCTAAGACACATACAGAAATAAATTAGTAAAGAATAAAAAAATACTTAAAAAAAATAAATTTTCCAGCCCAGGAAAGCAACGCAACAATTGTATTTAATTTTAATCTTCTTTATCATTAACAAATTCAGCGAGAGTACAAAAATTATATCAAAGCAAAGCAAAATACATCAGTGTTGTTGTTTCTATTTTAATTACTTACATTCTTAAATCGCCTTTCACAGCAACGAAAACATTTTTACATTTTGTTAAGCCGTTACCGTTTAACCGTTTATTATGCTCTTGTTATGACGTCATTTCATTCTTCTCATCAAATAATTACACTCACTATAATGACGAACAAGAACAACTAAATTACACGTCCCGTTACATTTTTTGCAAACACACACACTCACTAAGGAATTTCACAATTTTTTTATTTCTTCTTCTATTTAAACCAAAAACACTACATTTCTACTAAATAATTAATATTAAATAATTTTAAATAATTAAAATTAAATTTTTTTTTAATTATATTATTTTGTATAAAATTAAAAAAAATTTTCATAGCCAAAACATCATGCTGATATATTTCCAATTTTTTTATCTTAAAATTATTTGCTTTTTTATTTCAATCACAAATTTTATACTTTTATTACATTTATTTTTCTTTTTTATTTATTCGAACACTCAACAATACATACATATGTAGATATGTATATTAAGATATTTTAAAGAAACTAATAATTTTATTATAACGACTTTCCATTACGATGGAACGGACGATCAAAAGCAAACTGTGGCCCCTAAAAGATTTTCAGTTTGATGAGCAAACAGACATTTGGAGAGCACTGTTACCAGATGTGAAACTCATTGTTTGAGCAAAAGCTATTTTAAACTTTTGGAATAGCACTTTTGTTGAGGACAAAATTTTTATCCCTCTTAAGATCACAACTCTCAGCTTGAATTAAATTAATTTTAAATTTTGTTTGTACAAAATAGAACTGAGTTACCACATTGCAGTGTTTCGAAAACAATTTTACAGCAATTCTTTTATGTTTTTTTTCTATAAATGTGCTTCGTAAATAACTTCGCTTCTTTTATCCTTCTTCTACACAATTTATCAGAGATTTTTTACTTACATATTTTATATAGTACCTTTAATTTTTTTCGGAATAGTCTTTCCTGGATTTGCATAGCAACCAGGTAGTAGTTTTTCAACAGCAATACAAAATTTGTTGTAGGAAATTCCTGACTACATACCAAAACATATAACAAGCCTGATTGCACTGTCAGCAAAGATGAATCTTTAAAACACCATATAAAACTGAATACGTATGTGTTTGATTGTTTGAAATAAGCCATGATGGTAAAAGTACATCATGAACCTGAAAGAAATTTCAGGCAATTGCCGTTTACGCAGGTTAGTCGGCTATTATTGTGCTACAAAGGTAAATCTGAATTTAATTAACCGATAAAATGTTTTCCTGGACAAATTTGTTTCTTATGTAGTTTGATGTCATGAATCAAGAAAATAAGATTGTGCACTCCGTAAAAAAAATTATACTGGGCAACTACGTCATCATAGAATAGAAATGAGAGTTTATTGTAAAAAGTGTAAGAGATTTATGGCGGAAAACTGGAAATAACTAAATAACTTCAAAACGTGTGCATCGACTTGAACAAAATTTTATATGGACAGAAAAGAGTTTCGGTTGAGCAAAACTTTTGATTTTAGGCTTGAAGTTATTCGAGGAAGACTTTCCTCAGACTACCAAAGTTTTACATTTCGGCTTACTTTCCATACACAAATGTACTTTTGTTTACAACACATTTCTATGTCTACGTCACAACAATCACACACAACAAAATAACGGACCTTCGCAATGCGCAATCTTGTTTTCTTGATTCTTGGTTTGAAGTATCTCTTCTTGAGAGAGAGAGATGTGATTTTGTTGGGACAACTCACACCTTGAATTTAATTTGTTTGATTTTGATTTTGGTCCGGATAAAGTTTAACTGAGTTGCCATATTAAGGTGATTCAAAATTTTATTTAATTTTTTATTTTTTTGTAAATGTCAAAAGAAATATTTTTACTTTATTTAGTTTATTACCTATTAATAGCAACACTTGTTTTACATCTTTTTTCTACACAATTTGCTGTAGATTTTTCCTTCTTATCTAAATATTTCATATTGTAGGTTTGATTTTTCGTACCATTTCTTCCAGGTGGGTCATTAGTGTTGCAGAATACTCTAAAGCTGCATTCACCCATAAAATTTTTGTCCGGAAAAAATTTGTTTAGGTCTCTTTTCTTGAGAGAGAAATGATTTTGTTCGAACAAATCAATGATAAAATATTAACGCTAAATATTAATTCTGGGAAAAAGTGCGATTACAAATTTAAAATATTATTATAATTATTATTTGTTAAAATTGTTTTTAAAGCTACTACATAATAATATAGGCATTGTATGTATTTGTATTTATCAAAACACATAAACAGCTTAAATAATATAAACGAAAAAAGCTAAAGAAACTTTATTTATCGTATCACATGCACCACCCTTATTTACCCAGACAAAAGAATAATATTTTGTTTAAAGTTTTTTACTTCACGTTTTTATTAAAACTCTCATTTATTCTACTTAGAAATTTCCTAATATAGAGCAACTATAGTAGAATAGGATTAGCCTTGTGCAGTGGTAATATCGTAACCCATGAAGTGTTTACTGAGGTGCGATTATTGCTAGTTGAAAACTTTAACCAATACCTCGCCAAGGGGACGTGAAATACCGTCCACTGCGGCAATTTTTTGAAGCCCGTAAGGGCTGATACATAAATAAATTTCACAATGAACTAATTTTAATATCGTAATGTTATTTTAAGATATTAAGCTGTGTAAGCAAAGTAGAATATCATGAGTAATCTATAAGAAAATATACTATTTTATTTTTGTTCTCGTGACAAAAAATCAACACTTTTTTAAGCGCAAAATATTTAGAAATATGTATTTTTTTAAACCATCACAAACCATATATTATAATAAGACACCAGATTGCACTATATATTTTAAGTGCTTTAGAAATAGAGCTGTAACAGTTTCGTTTCTTAAAACATGAATTGTATTTTTATGTTTAGTCTGCTTCAAAATATTTCATATAAATCAAGCACAAATTTTGTGTAAAATGTTTTAATTATAATAACATTACATTGCTCTCTAAGAACTCAAAAGTTATGGATTTTTAAAAGAGTGTTAAAAACGTAACCAATCTTTTAATTATGTTTTTCTTCTTGCTATATTCTCTACTACGGATAACAAAACTTAAAGGATACTTTTTCCCACCACATAAAAAAAAACTTCAAACACTTCAATTAAAATCAAAAAGATTTGGGTTTTAATATTTATTTTTGTTAAATGTGATCGATTTTTTTTAATGTGTTAAATACAATTATCTACCGTATTGAGAGAGAGAGAGAGAGAAATGAATGATTGATTGATTGAATGATTAATAAAATTGTGTAAAAGTATTTATTAAAATTTTTTAAATTACACAGTGTGACAAAAAAAAACCTGGGATGTGATAAAAATACAAATTTTATTAATCCATTAACACAGTGTGACAAAAAAAACCTGGGATGTGATATTATTTTTCTAGTAGCAGTAGTAGTAGTAAATCGGTTAATATTCAACTAAGGTACAGACCTATAAGTGCATAGAGGTACGAAAACCCGGTTTTTTACCCGAAACTCCAGATTTTGGGGGCGTCCCGGAAATTTCAAATACAAAATCTTGATCCACTCGACAGCAGCTACTAGAAAAATAATATCACATCCCAGGTTTTTTTTTGTCACACTGTGTTAATGGATTAATAAAATTTGTATAAAATGTTTTAAAGTTTATTTTCATGAAAAGTTAAATAACTCAGTCAATAACTTATCTATTTTTAAACCAAAATATGCGTTGTAATTGTAAATAAACGTACTTTTTGAATAAATTCAATAGTATTATAGTTTCTTAATAAAATAATGTATAAAAACGTCACCAAAGTTGAAAAATTTTCGAAAAATCTACAAAATTTGTGTTTGCTCGACAATAACACCCAAATTTCTCAAATTTTCTTAGATAAACTATATGTCATTCGAAAGATGTCCGTTTCTTCTTTCCAAATCTAGTAAGAAATTGAAAATCAGATCATTATCAACAAAATTACAGGCTTATAAGCGCGCAAAGGTACAAAAACCGGTTTTTTAACCGTAAATCCGGATTTTGGAGGTGTCCGGCTTATTTCACTATTGGAATCTAGTTTTACTCGACAATCCCTACAAGAAAAATAATATCCGGTCCCAGGTTTTTCTACTTCATTCAATTTTGTAACACTGTGTTAACATACAGGCTAGTTGATATAAATAGTACCCCAGTAATTCGTAACTATCAGTCCCTTGAAAAAATCAATTTATTTTGCAAAAGTTAGGTAATTCCCATTTATTTTTACAATGCGACGACTGTGTAATACCTTATGTGTCTTAGTTGGCTTTTGACAACGTCAAATAAATTTAAATAGTTATAATAAATGTATAAATGCTTTTGTATTTTTATTACTTATTTTTATTCTAATACAAAATTAAAATAAAAAAACAAGTTTAACCGTGATATTTTTGCGTTAAATTGAAAACTATTTATTTCGAAAACTCTTTTAATTACTTAAAACAAATTAAGAGTCCTTTGCTATAAACAAAGAACGGGAATATACTGCAGAATTAATTAAAAATATTACAGTTATCGCCATTACAACGCATATTAGATTATTATTGGCTAAAACAATATTTCGGATATTTAGAATACATGAATGCGGGGAATCCTTGGTGAGATTTATTTGAAATCTTAGTTTTTGAAACTTAACGTGGAGAAAGGTAAACTGACACATGAAAATTGTTAATGATGGTGTAATGACCATTAAAATTGTTCAATCTATTAGAGTATTTATATGCGTTTATTTATTTTTTAATAATAATAATTAAAAAAAATGAATAACTGAATTTTCTAAATTTAGTCCTCGAAATCGGGCCAGATAAATATCCTTTATATTTAACTGAAGTATTTTATGGCAGCGAAAAAAATTTTTAGAATCCTTAGAAGCCTTATTAGATTCAGCTAAGTTTTTTAATTTATTGAATATATTAGAAATAAAATTATTTGTTTATTTGTTCTTTCAACGCGAGTTCAAAATTGATCGGACAATGATTGAATATCAAAAAGATTTTAAATTAATTAAAATGATAAGAATAACAAAAGCAAGTTTGCAAAATTTTTTTTGAATTTTTATTTGAAATATTCGGCTCAAGGAATTGAGAAAGGTTACAGCTTATCCTAAATTTCTTAAGAACCCAGCAATACAATATACCCGATTTTCGCTTCTCAATTAGTTAATGATCTTCGTATTTTTAAGATAAGATTTTTTAGTAGAATTAACACTGACGGACCGATAAAAATGCATACTTGAAAGCAAAATTTCATCCATATGCAACATCAAACTAACATATTATTAATATTTTATTCATTTCATTTTCATTCATTTGCATAAAAATGCAAACAGGAGCATACATTTGTAAACAATGAAACAGCATGACTGTATTAAAGTAGAAACACAAAGCAAAAAATTAATATCAACGGCAAAAGTTTGAGGATCGTTACATCAGCCACCCTTATTTATCCCAGTCATACAGAAAATATTCTTCAGCATATTCTTACACGTTTTTTTCTTAAAATTCTCATTTATCTCATTTGAAATATGATTGATATAGAAAATGTATCGCATAGTATCGTTAGCCTTGTGCAGTGGTAATATCGTAACCCATGAAGCGTTTACTGAGGTGCGATTATTGCTAGTTGAAAACTTTAACCAATACCTCGCCAAGGGGACGTGAAATACCGTCCACTGCGGCAATTTTTTGAAGCCCGTAAGGGCTGATACATAAATCTATTTCAAAATATTTACTATGAAGAAATTAAAGAGCAGTGCAAAACAAAATGCTTGTGACTGTCTACCATAGTTGGACAAAATACATGGTTTGCTGTATTTAAAATACAAAATACTTCCATTTATTGTACGTATTTCAAATACAAAATACTTCCATCTCATGTATGTATGTATTTAAAAACAAAATACGCCATTTTCATTCAAACCAAAAAATATACTTGATAAAAATAATCAACAAAACAATTGTTTCCTTTCATAAATATCAGATTTTTTAATGTTGCATCAGACAAACTGTTTCTTGTTGGAGAATAAATAAAACCTGCTGAAGAAAATAATCTTTCTACAGGTCCTGATGGTCACAAACTTGTACTAAATTTTATGAATACTCTTTTTATATTTGGATAGCTGTCAAGAGTGACGATGTCTTTGCTCTTGTCATTGAGGAAACTGACAAATTCCAACTCCAAATTTTAAGCCCTAGATTCACCATCATCCCTGTCTACGAACTCAACAAAATCATCGTCTTCTTTACTGGTGCTTCTACTTCTGATATTTCCAGGTGTCATTTTAAGTTTTTTGTAATTTTCCACCAGAGTATAAATTGCAAGATTTTGGATTCTTTACTTACGCATCATGTATGTATGTATTCAAAATACAAAATACTTGTATTTAAAATACAAAACAGTTGCACGTCATGTATTTCAAATACAAAATATGTATTTGTATTTGAAATACGTATTTCAAATACATGTATTTCAAATACTGCCCAGCTCTGCTGTCTACATAAGTCTTAAAACTTAATTTGATTTATAATAAAATGCAATATTATTAAAATATAGAAAATGTTTGTCATTGAATTTAATATTTAAAACGTCATTAGCATTGGCAAATGATTTTACGTGTAGAATTCCTTCAAGAGTATCAGTATGTATTTAACTTGTTTCTTAATTTGGTTTTGTTTATATTTATTATTGAAACAATTCATTCCACAGTTACCGAACTATGTGGCGAAGAAAATATATAAACCTAAAATTAAAAAAAAAAAACTAAATATTATCATTATTTCTTTATATTAAAGACGTTTTTATAAAAATGCAAAACTTAAGGACTTTTGGAGTTATTGGTATCGAATAATTCGGGATTTATTACATCCGTTTTTTTAAAAGATTGCATTTGATTTGATTTAAAAGAAAATACTTTATAATTTTTGGAGCGCTTCGTATAAAATGTCTTGCAATCAGTTTTAAATTCAGCTAATTTGTGTGTTGAAATATTCATACTTGAAAAACTTGCGATTACTTTACCGCATAGATATATTTTGTCTAGCGGTAGGTGATTATCATTATCCCCAAAATTAAAATCTTGCCACAAAGTGCCGTCTAAGTTCTTAGAGTCAATAAAATTGGTTAGGATTGTTTTTAATGTGATATCTTTCGATTATATAAAATATGGATCTTAGTCTTTTCACTTTGCATTTCTAAATTTAAAAATTAAAAATACAAGTTGTTTAAAGGATCATCAAAAAATTCAAATATCTTAACAGATATATATTAAATATTTTTAAAAGGTGCGCAATAGACAGACCAGAGTGGGTCAACTTTTCATGACCAAGCGGTTGTTAAAATCGTAATCTACGACGAATTCTAAGAAGCTTTTTCCTAGAGAGCATGGGTCTAAAATCAAAATAGAGCTTCGTTTTTTAACGAGAACATTTTTTTTCGTATTTAGGAATTTTTTTTAATATGCTTAAATAAAAATAAAAAATAATAACGTATAAGCAATTATATTCGAAATGTTCCAACGTAGCAAATTAGAGGTACCGAAACTTTTTCGTATAACGAGCGCGTTTAAGAGCAATGGCCCTTTTAAACTTGGTGTTTTGAACATAAAATTTCATCGACGTCCATGCTTGATGTTTCAGGCCAGTAAGATAAATCTTCAGCAGCAGTCGAATCCGTTTCTAAAGCAACAACACCGACAGGACTTCTGGAATTGTCAACTTTCTTGCGGTCATGATCAGTGAAAAATTCATGTAAGTGATCAGGCGTCAAACCACATGAACAACGATTACACTGTAAATTGTACTTGAATTTTCGGATATACATAGAATAAGCAATTCATTGCTTCGACAAATGCGGTGTATTTTGCAGATGTAAATGTGTCTTTTGTTTCTTTGAAGAATTTTATAACGGTTTTCTTCGTCATTATAGCAATATTTAATTTGTTATAAATTTCAATCAATATCTTCGCTACTTCTGGAGTAAATGATGTGTATGAAAATATTTCATTGTCATTTTTAGACCTATCAATCAGTCAGAAAAAATCAATATTTTTACACATCGCGCCAAATGTGCAAATTTATTTCGTGCAAATTACTTGGCAAGCCAAGAGTACTCAAATTCAGATCTGCCATATTCAGTAAATTTGATTTCGCAAACGGAAATGAATAATAAACAAAATTCAAATCAAATCTACAATCGATTGCATATGTCACAGTAGCTTGGTTGTTTTTTTTTTTTGCGTTTTAAACAATTTTTATCACTATGTTAATTTTTGCTGATACATACAATTTTTTATTATCTAAAGCTCCATTTAAATATAACAATTTTAAAAATATCTAACTTATTTATATATATATATATATATATATATATATATATATATAAAATACGAAAAAAATTCTCGTTAAGAACCGGAAGATCGATTTTGACAACCGCTTGGTGAATCTTTTTTAATACATACAAATTGACCCACTTTAAGGTAAATATGGATCTTTTGATGCACCGTAGTCATTTATCAAAAGTGAAATATTAAAAATGTATTGGCTTTGTACTGGGTATACATTTAGTTTGGTTTAAGCGTACATATGCTACTAAAAAAATTTTTACAAATAAAGAAATACCTTCAACATAATTTTTTTTAAATAACTTAAAAGTTTTGGCATTTTTAAGATCAGATCATGATTCATTAAAGGAGCGATGTGTAGTGTATGAATTTCTATAAATTCTGAATAATAAGGAATTGATTAAAAAAATTTAATTAAAAGTCAATTGAAATTCATGATAGTATTTCTATCGATTGTTATTTCGTTTTATTTTATTTTGCTATCAAAAATATCCATTTCTTCTTCGTAATCAGGCCACAAATCAGTTGTAATAAAATATTGAGATTTTTGGTATGATTCGTTCGAATTCATTTTGCTACGAACATTTAAAGACAGTTGAATATTGCTACAAAATGCATTTAATACTGAATTTAAAGATAACCGGTTTCTAATTTTTGTTTTAAATAAAATTCGTCAAACTGGATTTTCTTTCAACCTCAGCGGAACAAATTCATGGTTGCTTAAAAAGCACTAATTGTGCTTAAGAGAAGTAGTCAATTTTTGTAACTGAAAACATTTCTCAGTTGTACAAAAAAGCACAAAATGCACTGTAAGAAATTGTAAAAAGCACTGCAAATACCTGCTATTTAAAAACGGGTATTTAACAAAATTTCGCACGTATTAAGAGGCAAAAAGCAAAAAAAAAAAAACACCCGAAAAGCACTAAAATGCCATCAGTGTTGAGTAGTGGTAACAAATCCTAAATAGGCCAATAAAATATGTTCATTAAAAAATTATTATTAAGAATATGCAGGCCACAGCACAATAATGTTAAGTTGTCAAAGGTCAGTTGGAACTTAAGTTTCTTGTATAACAATAAGTGATGGTTAGTCTATAAGTTACGCTTTAATGAAATATCATGAAAAACGATACAGGCAGAAAAAGTAAAGGAAGATTGACAAAGAATGTTATTTTCATGTATTCCATAGTCCTCCTTCAGTTACTGCTTGATATTTGAACAAAATCTGTCTCATTGGTTGACTCTTCTGCTAATGAGGCATGCTGCAGTATCAAAAACTTACCCACGTTTTCCCCTACAAGTAACAGAATTTGTTTCTCCAGCCATTTCTAATCATACGAAAAACATGAAATTAATTTAACTTGTAAATATTAACAGGAACAATTTTCGAGTTCTAGTTTTTAAAGTAATACAGTTCAATAGTTTAAATTCCCAGTCACTAGTGTCCACCGTCAAAAGTATTAACAACTGTTCAAGGAATACTGATGAGATAGTCTTAGACCTCGAAAGCAGCACCGATCCGTTTCTGTTAGTCTGATGAAAAAATTGCTTTAATTTTACTTTCTTAATAGAAATAATTTAAAGCTTGTGCTAATAACTTGAACTGTTTGAGGTTTATATTGAACGGAATTGTTTTGCTTTTGTTTAAGTCTGAACATTAATAGAAGAACAATAAAAGATATCTTTATTCTCCGATGGAGCCTGATCGTACTTGAACCCTTCATTTATAAATATTTAATATTTTATTCAATTCCTAAAACTATAATAAGTAAGAATATTTGATTAAGTTCTCTTTTTAAGACAAAACGTACATGAATTGACAATATTGAACAAATGAATACTTTTAAATTCAGTATCTTTTATTTTTTTTGGTGTTAAGTTGCATTCCCAAAAATGTTATACTAATTTTATCTTTAAGTTTTACCCATCCTCTTCGTTCAGTTTTATCCTCAAAATATAAAATTCCTGGAAAAGCCTAACAACAGAAACATATAATTTAATAAAACTCCGTAAACTTAAATCTTTAGAATACCAACAAAAATTTCTTTAAAAAATCATGCAAATTTCTTATAATACATTTAATGATTTTTCTTGGAATTTTATTTTTTTCTCTTGTTTTATAGTTGATTTCATGGTCAAATGAATATAAATGCGATTTACACTTTACATTTCAGCATTAAATTCAATTTATATTCATATTTGTGAACACATTTTTGTGTCTATTATTTGTAGATTTCCATATCATCTGTATCTAAATTTTTCTTCTTTATTTTTTATGTTTTTCTTCGGGTTTTTTTTACATCCTTTACTTTTTTCCTTTTTAAACTTGTAGTCTAGTTTTCAGAGCCATTACCTTGTGTATTGTCTGCTTTGGAGTAAAAGAGATTTGTATGATTTTTTTGAAGGAAAATTTTCCTTATAGTTGTTTTTTTAGATACTACGTTTTGCACATCAACAGACATTTATGCACTGAACTTGATTTTATTCTTTTATTCATTTTGTTTACCCCATAATTTTTTTTCACTTTCAATTTGTCACGAATGCAGCTATAAATCCTAAAAAAAAGGCAAATAAATTTTCATATATGACAGGAAAAAAATTACAAAAAATATCCATTTGCAACAGGGAGTCCTAAAATGTTTTCGAGATTTTTGTTTGCTTACCATGAAAAGATTGTGAGGCCGCCCTAGTTTTTTGAATATTTAAAGTCTTAAAGAAATTTATTGAAGGGTAGTCTAATAGTTTCTTAAAGGATTAATCCTTCCGAGAAATCCCTTTTTGGATTACAAGAACGGGTGCTTGCGATTTCTAAAAAAAATCTTAGCCGAGCCAAAATAAATACTTAAATATTATTTCGTACAGTTTTAACGTTTGAGATAATTTTTTTATGCATTTAACTATCGAAACGGCAAACAGACACAATTAAGGTATAAACAATTCTAATACTTCTTCCTTATGAGATTAAAAAAAGGTTTTCCAATACATTTAAGAATCTCTGTTTGGCTAAAAGTACATACATACATAAGTATGTACAATTGCATGCACATCGACAACTACACTATTTTACATGTATTAAACACAACTCCATCTAAATTATATGAGCATGTTCTAACACCTCCATTCACAGCATTCAAATAAATACAACGGCGACAAAAACTACTTTTACATATAGACTAAAACGATTCAATACTTTAAACTACGGTTAAGATCCTGTTCCTGTTGACGATGAATAGAATGGAATAGAATGGCAAAAGGAAATCAAATCATACAGGAAGTAAGACTGAATGTACCGATTTCTAAATACAATTACTTGCTCCCACCCTTATGGTGAGAAATATGAAAATAAAAAGGAGACTGGACTCGCACACATACAGGTGTTCGTACACATAAAGCTCACAAACATAAATGCTATAAATGGTGTATCTATTTGCTCTGTATCCCAGCAAAAATTCAATTAACAAATCATTTAAAAAGTAAGCAGAAGCTAAATAAGACTGGTTAAAATTCTACTAAAACAAGCATTTATCTTTGCTCGTGATGTTCCAAGATGAAGCCATTATTTAATTTAGATCTTTATATTCAAAACTTTAAGTACTTTTCTCCATTAAAATATGCCTAAAAGTAATTCTATTTCTGAAAATATAAACAATTGATCATAGATGTATGTCGCCTTAAGAAGGTGCGGTTCCGTCTTACGTTTTATTTTTGCTTTAAAAATGTGTATGTTCGTATGTAATTACATATTTACAGAAAGCTGTAATTGTCCATCAATAAGGTAAATTTATTCATTCACTGATATTCGCAATAAATATGAATGAATTATGAATGAAGCACACATTATGGTCCATCATTCCTGTAATATTCTGTTTAGAAAGCAAGAGCCTTCTGTTGTTAGACATTGTACAGGGTGTCCGCCAGAAAGGTATACTACTTTGTTTTGCCGCCATTTCGGTAAACATTAGTCTTGACAGTTTATATGTGGCAGCCGTGAAGTAAACCGTAGCAAATTTATTGTGGAAAAATGTTCGATAAACCAACGTGTTTTAATCTTTAAAACATTTTACCTAAATCAATCATCGATGACTGTGACGATGAGAAAGTTACGTGAAATTTTTGGGAGAAACAACAAGACAAAAAAACGCACTATTTACAGTGAAGTGTATGATTTCGAAGAAAGAGAGTCTGTAGGAGATAGGCCCAAGCATGGACCACAACGTACTGCAAGATCGGCTGAAGACATTACTGCTGATCAAGAAAGTGTTCAAAATAATCCATCAACCTTCATTCGACGCCGTGCTCAGGAGCTTGGTCTTCAAAGAAAAACTTTGGCCACAATATTGCACAAGGATTTGCATTTGTTTCCATTTAAGATTTAGTTGACACAAGAGCTTCTTCCACAAGACCATTTACGCCGCCGTACATATGCCAATAGGATGTTACAGATCGCCCATGACAACCCCGATTTTCATGAAAAAATCATAATGAGTGAAGAGGCACATTTTCATTTGAATGGATAAGTGAATAAACAACGGAAACCCCTCAAATTATTAATCAGTCACCTTTGCATCCATTAAAAGTGACAGTCTGGTATGCAATTTGCTCAGGAGGAATCATTGGACCTTACTTCTTTGAAAATGAAAACGGCGTAACGGTAACTGTGAATGGGGAACGATATCGTGATATGATTGAAAACTTTTTAGCGACACAACTACATGCTTTGGGCTTGATTAACATGTGGTATCAACAAGACGGTGCCACATCGCATACAGCCAGGATTACAATGGAATTATTGCGAGACCTCTTTCCACAACAAGTTATTTCAAGAAATGGTGATGTTGATTGGCCTCCACGGTTGCCTGATTTGACTGCTCTGGACTTCTTTTTGTGGGGATATCTGAAAAGCAAGGTGTATGCTAACAAACCAGAAACGCTTGAGCAACTCAATAAAAATATTCGTGATGAAATTAATGAAATACCGCGTGCAGTGTGTAAGAATGTAATAAAAAATTTCACAGTCTCAGTTCGCAAAACTAAATCATTTTTGGATCATCGTAGTGAAGCAAGATCTCGGCCAGCAATTATTAAACTAGGACAAATATTTGAGCTATTGTGAAGAATCGAATACCTTGCTTTTTCGAAAATAAGTCTAGATCCACTGTTACGGTGAATGGATTACACAATCGAATGATAATTACTGATTTTGTATGGCCGGAATTAGAAGATATTGATGTGAACGACATTCCTTTGTAACAAGACGGTGCTACGAGCAAATACAAGTAACGATACCATCGCCCTTTTGCGTGAATTGTTTCCTGACCGCGCGATTCCTCGAAGAAGCGATCACAATTGGCCACTGCGATTTCATGATTTAACATTAGAGTTTTTTTGGGACTACGTGACAGATAAGATCTATGCTAGTGATCCAAAATTGATTTCAAATCCCAAAAATGGAATTTGTGAAGTATTCGGATATATACAGTTGCAAATGCAAGAACCGGTGTTAAAAAATTTTATGAAAAGAATATGATATGGCGTAGTCGTGGCCACCATTTGGCAAATATTGTTTTCTGTTGTTAATGGCATATCCTTCTCTTCACAATGAAATAAAGCCGTAATTTATATTGCAAAACTTTTAGAAAACAAGCAAAAAACTCTAATTTGAAAAGTTAACTAATATTTTGCAAAATTTTTTTCTTATTAAGGAAATAGTTAACCATATAAAATTTTATAGGGACATGTACGTATTTTGATATGGTGCATCGTAATCAATTAAGAAGTCGAGTTTGAATTTTTTGTAACTTAGGGCTTTTTTGAAATCATATGACGATATGTAAGTATAGATATTCGAGTACATGTGCGTTATTCAACTCATAGTAAAGCATGATAGTCTATTTGTCATTTTGTGTGAACTCCTCTCAAAATTCTATATAAAGAATTCATGCCAAATAGATGCAAAATAATACTGCTGAAGTTATATTTTGTTAATTTTGTGAAAACATGCAAAATTTTTCCTGCAACATTTTCTTCCAAATTCAAAATGTTTCTGGCAATATATTTTCCAACTGCGAAGTAATATAAGCATCACTTACTTCTTACAGAATTGTAACCAACTGCTGATCAGATTTTACCCGGCATTAAGTTTGTTGCGCACAAATAATAAAAATAATGGAAAATAATGTGAATATGACATAAAATGAAGATATGGGCTTTTGGCAGCTGCCGCAATTTGGATTAATTACGAGGGCTACTATTTGTATTTCGGGAATAGCAGATAATAACAAACATATTTTAATCAAAATGGCTTTATTGTTTTTAGAAATATTTCCCCTTGATGATCAATACACTTTTGCATTCGTTCAAACCATTTGTCATAGCAGTTTTTCCATTCCGCTTGAGTCATTTCCAAAATATGATTTTTGAACGCTTTAACTGCCTTTTAGGCGCTCGCAAATTGTTGACCACGCAGTTTACCTTTGATGTTCGGGATTACAAGAAGAGGTCATTAAGTGCCAAGTCCAGATTGTACGAAGGGTGAGTCATCAATTCGATGTTTTGGTTATTCAAAAATGCGCTTTCTTGACGAGTTGTGTG
This sequence comes from Gymnocheta viridis, assembly GCA_956483585.1. Classification (NCBI taxonomy): domain Eukaryota; kingdom Metazoa; phylum Arthropoda; class Insecta; order Diptera; family Tachinidae; genus Gymnocheta; species Gymnocheta viridis. Next base: position 50,746,368 of record OY101441.1, on the reverse strand, counting down.
AGAGCTAGCATTGTCATGTTGAAAAATGATTCGTGTTCGGGGTTTAGTTTTACGAACTTCTCCGAATACTTCCGGCAAACAAATGGTCGCTTACCACTCAGAATTGACAGTTATACGTTGTTCAAGCAGAACAGTGGACACATGACCCATTCGGCCGAAGAAACGGGCGACCATTTGCTTCGCTGTGCTTCTTCTACGAATACCTGTTGTTGAATTTAGCTCGTCTTGGAAAACTCACATACTGTTTTGTTTCCGGCTTATAAGCATATAGCCGTGATTCGTCACCTGTCACGATTTCATACACGTCTTTTGAAGCACCACGGTAGAACTTTTTGATCATTTATTTACACCACTTTGGCTTTTTTTTCGAGCGATTGATAAATTATGGGGTATCCAAAGAGAAAAAATCGAATGTGGAAGGCTGCCTTTATCTCACAATATGTCACATGACTATCTCGCAATATTAGTTCATGCACCGCATCGATGTTTTATGGCACAACAACCGATTTTGGACGACTTTCGCGGAATTCATCGGCGACAGACTTACGACCACAATTGAATTCACTATACCAGCGACATACTGTAGTTTTTTAAATGTGCCTTATTGCCATACAAAGAATTGAGTTCATCAACTTATTCTTGTCGAGATAATAAACGTCGAAGGTTGTGAAAAATTATCCAAAGGGAACCTCCTCTTAAAATTTTCGGTTTTTTTTCAAATTGATTTTCTGAACTCACTGTAAACAAAAAAAAAAACGTTGTGAGTACGCTTATGCTAAAAATTGTCAAACTTTATTATGGTGCTGCCAGTTTTTTGCCATTGTCATTAGTGTCGCCAGTTCCCAAAATATAAATAGTGCCCCTCGTAACACGTTGCAGCATAAGCTTCTAATATTATTTTGTTGTTCGTTTGTTTTCACCTTTTTTTAAATAAACAAATGTTTTTTTCTTCAAATAAGAAAAACAGTGTTGCTTACTTCAAGGCAATAAAACCGATAATTAGTTTTTCAATCGTGGTATTGTCACCACTGCCTAATTGTTAAAAATTTCACACGAAATAATTAATGGTGCTCAACATTTTTCTCAAAATTTAAACAGTGTACTTGACTTTACTCTAGTATTTTTGGTTTCAATCACATTTAAGCCATAATCAAAGCAGCCATGTCTCTAATACATACATGCATACATATATATATTTTTTTATATACATATGGAGGACTCAGATCTGAAGTGAACCAAGTCATAAAAAAACAATTCGAAGATATTTTGAGTTTCAGTAAATGAACTACTTCGAAAAAAATATAAATAAAATTATAAAATATAAGAGCCATTGCCTTGGATTTTTTACCGTTACCTTAGGAACGAAACACTTTTTTACTTAGTCCGTTACAGAACTAAATAAAGTCAAACTTTGCGGAGAATTTCTCACTACTTCAGTTCTGAGCCCTCCATATGCAACACGCAACACAATAAGATTTGCGCTGAGGCCGATGGTCTTTTAAAGTGTTCTGCTCTTCTTCTGGATCTGCGCTTTTATTCGTTTTATTTTTTTTTTGATTTAGAACAAGAACTTCATCAAAAATAAAACAACAATATAATCAGTAATGGATGTTATTCAAATTGAGATTGTTTGTTGAGTTTTACCTTCTTTTCTCTGATTAATTATTACATACAAAAGCTAATCGCATTGTATATATTATCAACCTTTGAATAATAAATTTGAAATCCAGCTTGGTGCTCCATCAGTATATTGCTGAACTCTACCTAATTGAATTTCGTTCATAATTTTCACGGTGTAGTTTTTAAAACAAATTCCTTTATAATTTCCAGACTGACTGCGATCTCTCTTCTTGTATTGAAAAAATAGTATTCGCACACGGTTTGCAATTCTAACAAGATTATAAACTTTATAATGAACTTGCAGGAGTTATAAATAGAACTCATTAGTGGCGATAATAACAAAATTATACAGCAGTCTATACGCTTTTGGAGTTGGGTCAGATTAACCTTATTTGGCATATTTTTAATATCATAGTATCAACTAAAACATTTTATCGAAAAATTGGAACAGAATAAGGGACTCATCTCTATAATTAAATGGCGAACATATTTGTTAGATACCTCTTATGGCCGTAATACTGAACCGATGTTGGAAAAATTTATAAGTTTTTAAACCGGTTTTTACATAGGTGTTCACAGTCTTAATTTAATTTAAATCGGTTCGATATTAAGGGATCTATCAGCTTCAACTTAAAAAATAAACAATTTGTGCATGTGTGTTTGTCCAATGTGCTTTTGCATAGAAATAAGACAGAGTTTAAAGTTATTTATTTAGAATGTTTTTTGTTTTTGTATTTTATCGTAAGTATTTATGTAAATGATTAATATCGATTTCTAGAATGCGGTCGATTGAGTCGGCCGCTGAATACACCAGTTTCGTTTAATATCGAAAACTTTAGAAACATTTAATTTGACAAAATTATGCCATAAATGAACACTAACTACTGTTTTGGCTGGATTAAAAAGTATCCTCCAGAACTGCTTCTTATTTCTAATGGAGTATATTTTATTTGCGAGTTCATGCTAAAAATTAATTTTAATTGTTTGTCAACTCACTTTATGCATTTTCTGTTCAGCAATATATTATTCTGCATCTTCTGTAGTTTGCTGGGATATACACATACACACACATATATTTATGTATGTATGTTTTTGTAATAGTAGTAGTAGTGTTAATGCTATTTATGTGTGTATGAAAATATTAAATTGCAAAATGAAATCATGAAAATTCTTTTATATTTTTATGAGCTTAAATGGAAGTAAAAAATGCAAAACGTTGTCATTGTATGAATTGTATTCGTTGTCGCATTATTATTATTATTTTTTATGCATCTAAATATATTCGTTGTTTTTTTTACTTTCTATTTTATTTTAGTCTCTTGTTAAGCATGTGACCCGTCATAAGGTTCATGTTTTATAAATTTTATCAAGATTTTGTTTTTTTTTCTTTCAAACTTATCTGTGCATGTACATGTATTAAGTTGCACGTAAATGTGGCTGAATCTACTTGTATGTATGAGATGTTGGATTCGGAAGCTGATTTTTCTTTTCACTATTCCCATTGCCAACAATGATGAGCAGGTTAACAACGTTAAATGTGCGAATTATGAATGAATTTTTATTACATTACATTTGCAGTAGAAGCCATATGGATATTAACAAAGCAAAAAGAAATAAGTGTAACAGAAGCATTGAAATTATTCCATGTGACATGTAACAATCACTACAAATGTTAATATGATGATTTAGTTAGATTAAAGAAAGAAGCATATTTGAGAGATTTAGCAATAATCAATAATAATATGGAATATATACAACATCAATTGAAAGTATTAAATTCTCCAGACGTTTGACGTTAGTAAATTGTTTTTTTCTCCCATCTTATCTCGTATTTGTCGACATACCCTATTATTTCAAACCTCAAATCTATTCTATTCTTTTGTGGGATTTGGCATTCGTATTCTTTTGTATGTCAATCCTGTCGGATATTGGGGGTTCCTTAAAACGGTGAAAGAGGTACGAGTACTTCACAGCATCTAAATATTTTACTATTTATATCACAAAACTCAATACAATTTTCATGTAAAGGCTGGTGCTTCAAAGAATGTTTTGAAGATACATGACCACATACAGGAGAGATCAAAAAACATAGCTTATCATCACCAGTTAATAACAGAAAATAAGTATATCAAAATCCTCGAAGCATCAACTAGTTAGCATACTTCACATATTTGATCAATCAAATCTAAATCGTGGATTATATCAAAGATTTTCAAGACAACCGCTGCAACTGGACGTCCTGGTCGTGGTATACCTATCAGGACTATCTAAAAGAGGATGTAGTTTATCCTTGATTTTGTTAGGTGTTTGGCCTTTAAATGGAAATGTTTATTTGCCAGCACAAAGTTTTTTTTTTCTTTTTATATAATTTTCCAAATATATAAGAAATCAGCTTGAGAAGTTGTTAGTAATATCTGATCGAGTTAAAATAATTAATTTACATATTTCATGTTTGTGTTAAGATTTCTTTATAATTCAATACACAAACTAGTCATACATCTCAGTAATCAATTTAAATTTTTATTTTCATAAGTAGACTAATATTTTATTGAATAAGTAATATATTAATTTTTGTGAAAAATTGCCATTAAAAATTTGGAGAGTCAAATTAATATACATAATTGTACATATATTAGAAAGTAATGTAGAAATATTTTATTCGTCAGAATAGTGAAACGGGTCAATAATAATTTCGAGTACGCCACATCATTTCCTAAAAGTACGTTGTGTATTTTTACAACTTGTCGCAATTTATTCTAGTGAATATGAGCATAAACTATTTAAGTGAATTATTCAATTGATTATTATTATTTTAAATCCATTTGTGTTCGTATGATATTCGTGTGTCTGGTGATTAATTAGTCACCAATTACTTTTCAACTTAAATATAAATAGGAAAAAATTTTCAAAGTATTTTTTCGTAATAGTTACAACCCCTCTTCTGCTTCTGGACAATTTTTTACACTCCAACTTTGCTTTGAATTATCTGTGCTTCTTTCATGATTTTGCAAGTTCTCATTGACTATCCCTCGTGAGCGTATGAGTGATATTTTTCCGAGTTCCTTACAAAAAACGTCGATGGTAATGCGTACGGAATGAAAATGCCCACTAGTAAATGAAGTACATACTTTTCAGTTTCTACTTTGACGTTTTAACTTATTACTTTAACGTTGTTGGTTACAGAAGGCGGTTGTAGAGCCGATACTTTTCTGCGGCATATCAGTCTGGTGAAAGGCACTGGACAGTGCGACGTATATGTATCGTATAGAGAGTATTTTCCGCAACATGTCAAAAGTGATAACTAGCGCCCTTACATCCACAACAACAAAGGCGCTCTCCGCTATGCTGGGTTGACTACCAGCAGATCTACTAGCAAACAAGTTAGCAGTACGCACAGCTATAAGACTAATCGTAATCGGCGCATGGAACCACAAGTCGTGGGGCCATGCTAGCATTTTAGGGACATACGAAAATGTTCCTGGTCTCATGGACTACTGCACTCTGAGGCTCTTCTTCGAAAGAGGGGATTTGAAATCAGAATGGCCTTCAGAATCCCAAACGAATGTAACGTCTTACATGCAGAAATATCTGCCATTAAAAGAGCAGCCACTTGGCTAAGATTCTGTGGAATAACGAACAGATATATCCATATTATAACCGACAGTCAGTCCGCAATCAGGTCCCTTATAGGTGTGTATACCACATCCAACCTGATCCGGGAATGTCGCGAAATCTTAACTGAGAGGTCATGGGACCGTTTCAGGCAATATCATTCCAGAAGAGCTGGCAAAGAGTGGAACCATGCTTAGGGATGTCGATATTGACAAATCCTGCGGCCTCCCACTCCCATCCTGTTGGAAAACCCATTGATATATCCCTCATGCGAGTGGCTCAAAACAGATGGTGTTCTGACGCGACCTGCTTTATAGCAAGAACCATTTGGCCCCGCATCGATACGATGAGAACAAGGCAGCTTTTTATGTTTTCAAGAAAACAACTGCGGTTCCTTGTGGCTCCACTTACGGGGAACTGCACCTTTAGAACCCATGCCACAAGAATGGGTATCCCCTACAACGATTAATGCTTCAGTTGTCAGGACGAGGATGAGGAGGAGAGTGTAATTTATCTTCTCTGCCTCACTTCGGTACTGGAGCATCAACGCCTTCGTCTCCTAGGCAAAAGATTCTTTCGTAGCCTTTTGGTACTGTCGAGCGTGGTTACTCAAAAGTATTATTTCCTTCATCGGGAGCCGTGGATACTCTTACTCTCCCCCGCTCATCGTAGCCATTATGATCCTTCCTACACGGAGTCACCTTTTTCTCACCCTCTAGTTACCTATCTCTTTCCAGCTTCATCTTTGCAGCTCTTTTTTCCTCCACTCTCTATCTCTCTTTTACGTCTACTTTTTTCCTCTCTTCCTCAGGTTAACACAGGGATCATAATTATTCTTTGGAAACAAGTGTACTGGTACTCTTCTTTTTTTCAGTTTTCCGCATTTCACCGGCGACCTGTCAACCTAAACTGTACTGATCTTTGCCTGGTCTTTTCATGCATACACACACACACATCGCCAGGGGTTCTAATGTGGACCATCTGTATTATAAGCGCACACTCTACTGGTGCGCTCTCAGAGAAGAGTTTACTTGTTTATTTACTAGTTACTTATTATATAAATAATGTAATTTAATGCAGGCGATTTGTAGGTTGTGAGGAAAATTATATCGTTCTTAATAAAAGTTATTACCAAGCTTATGCTGGCGTATGTTACATCACGATAAAATTTATATTGTTAATATTTTTGGAGTTACTGAAGCCAATTCGACGAAACTTATTGTGATCATTTAGAAATATCACCAGTGACTCACCACCAATTAAGTAGTTTTAAAATATAATAAGTTGTACCTGCATTATGAATTTTTAATAAACTACAAGTCTAGCGTTCTTTTGCTGCTTAAAAGATTTAATTCGAGTTCAAATTTGATATCTTGTATATTAATTTTTGTAAGCCTAAGCTTGTATTCTCCCATGACTCTGCGATGCAAGAATCAAAAGTCTGCAATATTATATTAAATATGTTCAAGCTGAAGGTTAATAATTATTAATTGTAACATTAATTTTATTTAGCTATTATTTTTTCTCTATGCAAAGCTTCTTCATTGGTATTTTATTAATAATATTAAAATTGTCCTGACAATTTTTATTAATAAGATTTTTGTTCTTAAGCACGCGATTTTTATTTTTTTTAAATCAATTAGTTTATTTACGAAATATTATTTAAATATAACCAGATCTGTGCAGGCCTTTTGTATATACTTTAATTCTTTATCGTGTTGGAGACAAATTCTTCCATGACTTCCTGGAGCAACATTCTCCGGACAGTGAGCAAAAAATCAGACCGATTGTGTGTCCACGTTCCGTTTAATCCAGGTGTACAAATATTTTGGTTCAGAGGTCATAACTAGGTCTGTGCAGCCCTATGAATAATATTTATGGATTAATTAATCAGGTGATTAAACCCCATTTTGAATGAGATTTTGTGGGAAGCAAATTCTACGCGACAAACGCTATATTCGCACGCGTTTTTACATTAATATATACAAATTTGTTGGTCTTTCAAAAGAGCTACCTTCAACTTATGCATGGTGCTTAGTGGGATATAAGAGTACTTTCGAATGGCTTAAAAAATAATTTTTAGCAGGTATTTGTTTCGAAACAATTGATTACAAAGTTTTGTCACACCCGCTACAAAAAACGGAAGCAACTTTGAAAGTTAAAGTGCGTTTTCGTAGTTTTTAGGGAATTTTGCATAATAAAGCACACAAAATCAAGTACCTAAAAGAAAGATGAATATAAGAGAATTCTAAAATAACTTACTTGCAGCCAAACATTTTTTTCGTTTTTTATCAAAAGACGTAAACCCTTTGTGACGCGCGCTACGTTTTTTCCAATCTATTTTCTGCTCTGAAATTTCATACTTAATTTCAATGTTTCCAAAATAGTAAAAGACAAAATTTGTTGCTAAAATTTAAGTAATTCAATGTATAAAAATATGACTTTCGATCGGGCCACCTTCATTAACACTAAAGTGATTAAATTTTACATTTATTTTATTTATAATATTATATGTCTTACATTGTATAATATTCCTTTGAAAAAAAAGAAAAAAAATAAATTGTATAAATTTAAAAAATATTGGTTGTTGGACTGTTTCTGGGAATTGCCCATATACTAATTATGGCGCAAGCAAAATATTAGTATATCAGCAGAATTTTAAGTCTAAGCGTCTGTATCTTTCTTTTTTGGAGAAAATTCAATTGTAATTTTTAAAAAATTGAAAAAGTAAATATACTCGTATATATGCCCATAATTTTTTTTTCATCGTATGACTTGGCTAAAAAACAACAAATCCTGCATACCTTAGGAAATGTTGGATCCCAAAGCAGATGTATTCAGCACAAAAATAAGGTCGTGATAAATTGAATTGCGTACCAAAGAAGAAAAAAAAGTGGTTCTCGGAGCATTATAACTCCGCCGTAGACTCATCGAAACCAGCGCAGACGCGATTTCAATTATTGGATAGCAATAACTACAAGTGCGAAGTGGACGCCATGGTTAACTAACCTATAGCCGCTAATCTTTTTTTTCATCATCTTTCATGACAATTTCGATCATATCAAGCGAAATGATAGTAAATTTGTCTTCCGTATGGATCTTGCAGAATAGCTGATGATGCCTCACATAGCACAAAGGGCAAAGAATCCAATTGTACGAGGAGAGCTGCAGGCTCGCCGATAGATGACCAACCAGTCCATGCCGTATTATCTTACAGTAGAGCATCGTTCTCAATTTATTATAAATTAGACAAAACGCAGCGAAGAACACGATTTCATTGCATGTATTGCAAAAAGCCGGTATGTTTCTTGCGTTCACAAGCCAGTTAGTCAAGTTCCGCATTCCATAACATACATAATATCTGTTTTGTTACCTTCAAAATAAAATCTAGCATGTTGCTACCTAAGATGTATTAAAATTGCATAAATGCATAAAACTCATTTACATACAGTTTTAGAACACCTGGCTATGTATTTTCATACACAGGCCTGCACAGACCAGATTATACCGTTTAGCGCCAAAAAATCTCTATACCTCGTAGGATTAAGGTTGATGACTTTTAATAAAGTATTAATAAAAATGTCAAAAAATTAGAATAATCTTTTATAGTCTACGCTCGTTAATTTCTTATTCATATTTTTTTAAGAAGTTTTGCTACTTTCGAAAATAAAGCTACTTACATATATACCTTTTTTAATAATATTTTAATTTTTATTTTTATCCTTTCGCCGAAATTTATGGGTCATTTAAAGACATCTTCGTTTGAAGAATATTTTGGTTGATGTTCTTCTCTCCTGTCGTATGCACTGTTTTGCTTAAGATCTCACTTGGATTTTTTGCAACCTGCCCTCTTTTAACTAAATATACACATGTAATTCTATCTGTAGACATATTTATATATGAATATTTATATAAGGGTGTAGATAAATGCGATGTACATATGTACTTATAATATTTCCTGCTAAAAGTTTTATCGCTTTATCACAATCATAATAATAATGTTGATGATGATGCTGCTGATAAGCATCTGGAAGTGTCAAAATGGTGTGATAATAACAATTTTATAACGCATTTTATTAACCGCATGATATCAGATCAAATACTCGCACATCCAACAACAGCACACTTATATTTTTATCAGAAATGAAAATATATATTTGTATTTGTATATTTCGTATTTGTTTTTTTTTGCATTTGTATAAATGTTTTGATCTTTTGCTTTGAGAATTATTTTTAATAGAAAAATACACTTTTCATTTAAGTCTTATATTTTTATGATTTTTTACATTTATTATTTCCGATAATTTATGACTTATGAGTAATGAAGTGAGTATGTGTAGATAATTTTAAATTGAAAAAATATTAAAATGCTGTTTATGTCTATACGTATAAAACTAATAAAAGTGGTTTATTAAATCACAAAAAATATATATATTCTTTAAATTAAAGCTAAATATTTGAAATTAGTATTTTATGCGTTTATCTTAGTTTTTAAATTCTTATTTTTGAGCATAATGTCATAGAAAAAAAGATTTAACTATTCTTATATTGCAGTAATAGCTGATCATTTCCGTTTCTATTCATTGAATAATACACTTACAAGACCATGTAAAAATCTTCTTAAGCCATTCTATTACTTCGATGAACATTTCATACAATCTAGTCAAGGAATCACAATAAGCAGAAAAGAATCTGATAGAATAAAAGTAAAATCTATTACAAGGAGATAGAACAAATTAGTCTTTTGTGTACAATAAGTTTAACGCCACAAAACAAGCGCGGTGTCTTTATGAGCCTCTTTAGAACATGAATGCAAAAAGAAATAGTAAAGGCAGTGCAACATTACATTTACAATGTGATAAAAAGAATTACTTTTAAGAAAAGAAAAAAAATTAAGTAACCACAGGCAAAGCTAATTTGAAAGAAGTAACTAATAGAAGATTAAGGGTTAACAAAAGGTAAAGTGAAAAAAATTCTAAAGAAGGCCAATGAATAGTAAATAACTTAGAAAATGTTCATATATGAGTTTTAGAAGGCATGATGTTATATATTTAGGAATTCTACCAGGACGAAACTTAGAGGAAACCAACACATCTTGATTTGTTGGCACTACCATTTACCAGCGATACTCCAAACATATTGAAACGTTAAATATAATGTTTAAATTTAAACATTCAGTTGAAACTTTAACTTTCTCTAATTCCTTTTTTTAAATTGACCTTAACATTTACTCTCAAAGAATTGTTAAAACAAAATAACTAATAAGTATCACAAAGTTGTTTCATAAATGTCCTTCGAACAAGCAACAATAATACTTTTATATTTTGGTATTTCTAAAAAAGTTAATATTACAAAATAATGTCTATGACATTTGACCAAAATATATTTATAATAAATAAGCTGCATGGAAAAAAGTTTTCTAAAACTCCATTTCTCTCCATACACGTTCTAAGTAGACGGAGAAGAAAAACCCAAAAAAAAAATTCCCAAACATTCCTTGGCAGACAAAGTAAATAGAATGAAATTTATTAGATTTGAAGAATAAAGTAGGAAAAAAGTAAAAGAAAAAAGTTCAAGTTTTTTATACAAACAACAAATTGAATGTAATTTGTAAACAATAAATGAGAAGGACAAATTTTGAAAAGTGACCAAATTTATTAAAAGGAATTTGGTATCAAATGAATAGAAAAATATGCAGTTGTTATCATATAAGTAGTAAATAGTAAAATGTTTAAATTTTCCAATTTAAATATATGAAGAAATATTACATGGAAAACTAAAATGTCATGATTTAAGTCAAGAATAAATATGAAATTTTAAATGATGAGTATATTTCTATATAATGCCTTTAGCTTATGTATTTGTACATTATGGTGGGCGTAATAACTTTAAATAACTTTAATTTCATTAAAAATAGACAAGTCAATCGAAGTGCAAAGTTAAAAGCGGTTCTGTGTTCTTTTCTGTGGAAACTTGCCAACAACTTATTGTTCGTGGAATCAGTTTTGACATCGTTTACAAATGTGGCGTATTAAGGCGATGTTAAACTATCAGAGCTGGTAAGCACCTCTGCATTCCATAGAACCATCTGCAATCAACCATTGAACTCATCAGTAGATAGATCATCGAGAGCACGCTTAGTGTCCGCTACTAAGTCCACACAAAAACTATTTTTTCAAATACTCGTGGGATTAATTTAACTTTGTGTCACATTATTATTCCAAAGGAACAATTAGTGTTAAAATTTTTCCATGTTCCTTTGGAATATTGTCTCATGTCCAATTCTTTCTGACTAAAAACGTTAGGAAAATTAGTCAAAAAATAATAAAAACTACTAAAAACAACCAATTTGTTCGAAAAATAATCACTTTAAATTAAATATTTTCATCAAACACGCATTTAGCTTCCCCCAAAAAAAAAAATCCAAATAATAGTAGATACCCAAATAAAAACCATACAAATATCTACAATTATGTTGCTCTAACAATGCTTTTGTATAGAAAATAAATAAGATACAACAAAATAAGGCTACAATTGTATTTTTTTAAATCTAAAGTAGTCGCAGCACAAGATTTAAGTACATACAAAGTGTAGGGACTGGGTAAGTAACATTTTCCACTAGACGTGTGTTTGTTCAAAAGTATATCTTTCTTTGTATGCTGTGTTGTGTTTCATTTTTCCACAAATGGGTATCTTTATCAAAAATTGCACAATTGAACGGATGTTTAAGCTTCTATAGTTTTCCTGTTGTTTAGTTCTGTTTCAATATTCTTGACACTCAAACACAAACAAAAGCACACATGTTAACACTTCTGAAGTAAACAGCAGGAAGTTTACAAGAGAATTGTTAAGTCCGGCAACTGGACTTGTGCAAGATAAAATTGTAATATCTATAAGACTTTAGTACACCCATGTTATGCGTTTAGTCATGCACATGGCTTTCTTGATGATTTTTTTATAAACGGAAATATCTTTTACTCTCCCAGGATGTTACTGGGCTTGTGATATTTTATTTAGGAGAAACAATCACATGTTGAAGTCATAACCAAAACATGTGTTAAAAGGATTTTTCGTTAGGCACTTGCTGCAGTTTTCTTTTGAATGAGTATAATGGTAACGAGGTTGATGGTTGTGTAAAAGTCATCAGCAGTTTCGGATATTTTTTTTATTATTTTGTCAAAACTTAAAAATTATTTAAAAAGTGATACAAGAAAATCTATATCACCAGAAACATCACAAACACATCGTGTTGGTAGATTTTGTCAGAGTGATAAAGCCCTTTGTAGCAAAGTTATTTCAAGAAATATTCAAATATCGCTATGGTGAAGGCGCTTAAGGTGTCATTAGACTACATTTTATCTTTATTATGAGCGCATGTTGCAGGCGTTTCGTCGGCAGTATATTCTTACCCAAAAAAGGGCAAAACAGAATTCGGTGAAGCACATAATATGTCCGAGGCATTAAAAATTACTTATGCACTTTAATTTATGGGTCATTCAATTTTTTTTTAATTTATTGCAGAAAAAAACCATATACAAAAATTTGAAGGCCCCAGCGTCACTTGGACATTTTTAAGGCAAGATAGCAAAAGTATTTATACATTAATGCATACAATAATTTAAGATATAAAATAACGAAAAGAGAGAAAAAAATTTAAACAGAATTATAATAAGCAAAGGAACTATTTCTTATTTTTGTAATATGTACTGAAACGTTAATATAAATAGATATCAATTATAAAAAATACAAAAGAAGCATTTCTGGACGTATTTATTGATTTCCAGCCAATTTTAAATATGTGTACAAGGTGGCGCAAAATTAACGTTTTAGTGTAAATGCTTAATAGTTGTTTGCTTCAAAATTTCTATTTTTCTTTTGTTTAAGATTTGTAAAAAGGAGACTTGGGAAATTCAATATGCAATAGTACAGAAATTTAAGATGAATCAGTGCACAATTTGTAATGAAAGCGTCCTGGGGGGTTACGCTCTATTGCGCTGCGAAATCACACTATGAAAGTGCTTTTTCGCATCAGAATGAAGAGTAACCCCCTGGTTGATGTTTCTCGATTCTCTTGCATAGTCTCGCGTACACCTTGAATATTTATGACGGTGTGCACCGTACATGGTCTTCCGTCACCGGGGAGACTCCTTACCGAACCGTGTTGACATTTGCACCCTTTAATGACAACCAGCCGACATCTTGTTGATAGTGCTGGCAAATTCTACTACTTTTCATTACTCAATAATATTCAATACTTTTCATTTGGGTACTCAATGCTACTCGATACTTTTAAAGGATTTTTTGAATTTGTAACGCATAGTTTTTGTCTGCAAATTGAAGTAGTTTCTTCAAAAATTAAAAATAGATCTTCAACTCTTATTCGTTTTGTATGTCTTTTATTATTAAATAAAAAATAAATGTAAAGCTAACTTTTAATTTAACGTTAACAATAACTTAAGAAATAATCTAATTGTTCTGCAAAAAAATTATTTAGTTTTGATTTGATTTAAGAATCTCACACCTAGTTGTCTTTTTATACAGTGATGTATTTTTATGCACTATTTTAGCCACTCAACTGGCTTAAAAATACAACTCTAAAAGTGTCGAGTGACTACTTTTGAGTATTGAGTAACTAAAAAAAGGAAATACCCGATACTCGGTACCCACTACTCAATACTTTGCCAGCACTACTTGTTGACACTAAGGATCCACTACGGTCATTAAAATGTAGATGATAAGAACTTTGCATAAGAAAAATAAAAACAAATTATTATAAAACAAAATTCAGTGATGTCGTCATCTTAACACGCCAATGCATTGCCATTGCAATGGTGACGCAAATGTCACTTTGCTTAATGGTGAGCCGGTCTCATGCACCCGGGATTTTTAACTGAAGATTTTTCGAAACGTGTTACTAATAATTCATGTTTTTCTTTATTTATGCATTTTGACAATAAATTAAAAATACATATTTAATCAATTTAAGCTCTTTCTCTTCAATATTAAAATTCACAAAATAGAGCATTAAAATAATAATGAAACTTTTGCAAAATTAACAATAATCGGCATACTTAATTAATCCTTGATAAATTAATTCTTGATTATTTTACTTACATGGTACACGGTCTCACAGACCAGGTTAGTAAATAAAATAAAGAAATTATGTACACTAAGCAGTTTCGTCATTAACTGCAACAAAAAACAATAACGGAAAATAAAATTATACGAATTTTTTAACACAACCTCACAGACCAGTTGATCACCATTGGCGGGTTAAGCACGGGTGAAAATCGGCCATGGCTTTTCTTTAACTCATTAAAAATTTTAATATGACAACACGAATGATTTGTTTCCTGTAGTTCTTAATTCCAAAATGTCGGCTCAACAAATTTTTTGTTAAAACGAATTAAATACTTTCCCTAAAAGTAAGCAGTTGTCTTTTGCAACTTTTGTTTGTGTATTGTACTTTGTTTTAAATTCTTTCAGCTATTAATACGATTAAAAAATACTGTTAACCTCTCTTATTATATATAATATCCAATCACCTAATATTTCATGATAAATATGTAATTCAAAGAAATTGCAAGCACATATTTCATGCATTCCTTTGCAAAACATATTTCATAGAATAAACTACGTATGACGAATATTAAATTTAATCTAAAATAAAATATTACTCATACGTCAAATTTGATTGTATTAAAAGTATTTTATAAAATCATAAATAAAGTCAACAAAATCAATAAGTATTTTTTATTAAACACAAAAACTTATTTATAAAAAAATCCAATTAACATTTAATTGGCTTCAAGGCTTAAAATTAACTAAACGAGAGAGAAACCAAACTAAACTAAAAAATATATATTTGAATGAGTCTTGGTAAAACTGTAGAAAATATCTAACATAAAGTAAAAATATATAATATTAAATTTATAAATTTCAAATAAATTTCAATTGGTAATTTAACCTAAATTTACTGGACATGTATGCTATTTGCCAATAACCCTAAAATCATAATATCGATGATAATTTTAAACTTAATCATCATAGTTGCATCCAATCCAGCTAATATGCATGCATACAGCCTTTTGCGAAAATTTTATTTAAACACGTGTGTATTGCTATCACCACTTCAAACCAAACATTTAGATTCGATAGCACTCACCAAATGATACTAAATAAAAATCATTAACATCAATATACATAAACATAAACATGATTGTCTTACTTTTTCAAAAATATCTTAAATATCATTCATGAATTTGAAGAGCTTTTTGACTGTGTTCGACTGAATTTGAAACATTTATTAGCAATCTGTAGCTTCAGTAGTATTTGATTTGCAAACAAACCATCCAAAACTCTTTCAACCAGCCATGAACCAGACTAATTCCCTTCGTGTTCTATAAATTGTTGACTACATTTCGTTTTGTTTTCTATATGTCTGCTTGTTTGTTTATTTATCGGTATGAATTGAACTGTCTAACTAAGAAAAAAACACCTGAGAATTTTCAAAAAAAAAATCAAACTAAAACATTCAACCAAAATCTCCCTTGACTGAGCAGCATCAGACAGTAACACAGAACACCGAAAACATAATCTTCAAATGCGGTATTAAATTTATCATTGCGTTGGCAAATACAAATGCTATTCATGCTTCATGCTCTTTTTTAAAACTTTTTGTTATTCATTGGTATTTTTGAACATGTCTAACCGCACAACGTGATGGGTTGACGGTCGTTATGGACAAGTACAAACAAATCGAATATGAACGAAATCATCCATAATCGTGCATTCAAATGTACACTATAGTTTTAAAGTGGCATGATAAACTATTTAAATAATTGGTAACTTAAATAATAGAAGACAGAAAATCTGGTAGATTTTAATGAGTTTAAGGGACCATCTGTATAAATTTACTAAGCAAACATAAATTTATCCTAAGTTCCGTAATGAAGGTCTTTTAGACCTATAAATATATTGATAGCCTAAACTTAACTAATCTTCATCAAGGAGGTCAGTTATAGTTATTGCAGATAATAACACTGAGTGAGAAATATAAAATTTTCAATAGTCTTTTCATATGACCCAGGTTCAGACTGTTGGCTCAGTTGAATAGATATTCTTGTGATTTTTAGAAATTTAATTTCACTCTCAACATCTAAAGTTATTTCTAAACAAATTTAACACTTCCAGCAAACATGCAATAGCTTCGATACCGTTTAGCTCATTAAAATAACGATCAGCTGATGATTTTAAGTCTTCATTAATGGGGGCCAAATCTGGCGGAGCAGCTCGAACTTTAATTCATTGATTTCGGACATAGCAAAAGGATACGTTTGAACTGTTGCATATTCCTGACAAAGTAACACTTTTTTCGTCAAATGCCGCCTCCTTTTTACTCATCAATGAAAAATATTCCACCCACGTCCTACGATATTATGACCTTGCTTGCAGATGGAACTCTTTTTCCCTTCTTTGGACACGATTCTCCCATTTCAGTTCATGGATTTGTCGCACATGTACGTTGGTGAACCCAAGTCTTATCCATGGTTGCCAATCGAAGCTAAAACTAAACTTTACTACCGTAAAACATCATCAAATATTCGATTGACAAATCTTCACTACGTTTTTCTTGTTCTACAGGAAGAAAACACGATACCCATCTTGTGCAGACCTCTCTTATCATAAAATATTCGATCAATTTGCAATGTATAGCTCTTTTTATAATCCCTATCATTTTAGCTAGCTGACGCACCTTCAGCCGACGACAATTCAATACAATTTTGTGCATTTTCTTAACCGTTTCTAGCGTGGTCATCTTAATTGGTTGATCACTTTGGTGTCGGCCACTTTTTAACTCGCCTCGTTTAAATATTTTATGGAGGCAGCCCGTCGCAGTGAAGAATCCTGCTCGGTTTTAATATTCAAACCAATATTAAAGTGATTTTTTTATTGACTGCAAAAAAAATCTTGGATATGTGAAACGATACGCTTTATATGGTAGAAACTTTTCTCCTAAATATTTTTTTTCACACTACTGGCATCATCTGTACTTTAGCTTATCTAGTTTTTTACGTAGATAAATCATTTTGATATAAAAGATATATTTATTTAATTACATTAAAATGAGGACACCGTTTTCCGCTTGTGTTCGCATAAGAAGAAACGAGTTGAGGGTATGGGTCCCGTTAACAAATATATTTCTAGAGAAAAATTTAATTATAGACGGTCAAAGAAAACTATCATGTTCATCTTGGAAGGTCGTACGGCCCCATTCAAAATCTGATAATCTGATAACATAATTTATTTTAATATTTCAATATACAATGATGACTTATTTTGACCATGTTCTCAAATTCACTAAGATCATTTATTTTTGATGGCTCTAAAATAAGTGATCTTCCTACTATTCAGTGAAGTAAGCTGATCCCGCGAACTTATTGGTCTTTCAGTTCACGTAAACACAAGAAACATGAAAAAATCCGTTGAAAATATGATCCCACGGCAGCCGGTAGTCATATTTTAATATTTTGTTCAAAACATACGAAGAAGGTATTTTTTCTGGGCTATGAATATTGAAAAAACAACCTTTAGAGGCCATTAAGTTTAAAATGTAGAGTTATTTTTTATTTAATTATATATTCAGGTATATGATGAAAATCGATTTTAAAAACAAAACTATTTAGACTAAAAAAAGTTGTAATGTGCTCATCATTTCGGTTTGGCGAATATTAGTCAAATATTTGGGGACTCAAACAGTGTCCTTGTAAGTCGTACTGTCATAATGCCTTAATATTTTACAATAGTTTAAAAAAATTTGTTGTTGCGCTATAAACAAAAAAGTCATAAAATAATTTTAAAATTTTTTTAAGATTCTTCAATTTCGTTTTATTTTCTTTTTTATAATATTTACATTTTACTTAATTATAATTATAATTACATTTTAATTATATTTTTCTGCTTAATTAATTACATGTGACAATGTTATTCCAAATTTATATTTACATATACACAACATTTTATTGAAGGTAAAAAATTAGAAAAACCTATTTGACAATTTTGTTTTTAATTAATATTTGTAAGTAATCAGTCGAACTTATATATATTGTATATACATATGTATATTGAAACGAGTAATTTGGCTCAAGTTCAAATCCGAGTTTACCCATTTATTTTTTATTAGAAAAAATTATTTTTTAGGGAAGATTGTAGATTAACTTCGATAGTTTATTTTGCGATATTTGCAGCTTTTGTAAATGAAAATTTACACTTGTGGCACATGCAGGAGCTGCATAGAAAATGACAGCATGGAAAATGAACTTTAAAATTAATTTTTTATTGCTAAAGCTTAGCCAAGAATTCCTATTTATAAAAGGATATAGTATTCGGGTTAGTACATTTACCTTATTTGTTATATAAGGTATGTGATCTTTGAATTTCATTTTGGGGCCAAGTATAAAACTTAGATATTTGACTTTTTGTTTCCATTGAATAGAATTTTTGTCGAATATGATAATATTCTGTGGTAGAAAAGAATCTTTTCGTTTCCGGGTGAAATATATTGCCTACGTTTTATCAGAGTTCAACATTATTTTCAATTTGTTGAAATATGATTGAAATTCAGTTAATGCTCTATGAAGATTCGTTATTATATCTATGGACAATATTGCGGAACTGAGAACCGCTGTGTCATCAGCGAAGATTGACATAGTACAATAGTCTAGTTGGAGAAAATCGGCTGTATAAAAAAATAAGACTTTTTGGAATATATTTATATTTTTCATATCCAAACAGTAAAAATTTGAGAAAAATATGAGAGAAATTACATAGTACTTGTTCTTTCTCGTCATATTTTTTCAATTTAATATTTTAATATACATATATGATTTTATGACTACCATTTGAATGCCCCATTATTTAATACATTTTCCAATAATTTTTGATAAATGTGTTTTCAAATTTGTTTAAAATTTTTTGTGTTTAATTTTCTGGACTACTCTTTTCAATTTAATAACTTTATTCTTAAAATCGTTCGAAATCCATCACATATTTTTAAAACGATACTTTTAAAAACGATTGGTTTCTATTACATTCATGATTATTTTATAAACAAATGGGAATTTATACCAATTTATACAATTGTAGAGTTTATTTAATGTGTTATCAAAATATATGAAATATTTATTTTTTTTCGCTGAATTTAACTTAAAACTATTTTGAACTTTATTTAAAACTCTTTTTTCTTTAAGCGTATTTAATTGCGATTGCAACCAGTCACAAAAAATTGCTTAGAAATTGTTACAGTTAAGAATTTTTGCAGAATATAAATAAATATACCCGAAAGAAGCTGCACTTCCGTAAATTTTAACTTAAATAAAAAAATAATGTAATAAATTAATGTTTTCTGGAAGCTTTAAGGCCATTTAAATGTAATTTAATGTGATAAAGGTGTAAAAAAATTTTTTATTCACATAAATAAAATAGGCTTAATGAATGTGCTTATTGAAAATCATTCAAAATTAAAAAAAATTAAATTTTGTATGGGTATTTAAACCACAAAGAAAACTATAATATGATAATAATTTTTCGTGCAGTTAAATTGTTCAGTTATTGTTAATGATTAATGAGTAGAACTGAACCATTTAATTTATATGAGTACATAAACCTTGGATAAAAAGAGGACCATTCACAAATATGAAAGGGGAGAAGTTCGCAGGAAGAAACAACCGGTTCAAATTTTGAAACTTTGCATGGAAATAAACTGTAAAATTTACATGATATTGTCATAGGAGATGGTCAATTATTGAGAGTAAAGCACTTTGTGACAGGTGCAAGATATAACTTTTATTTGCTTGATAAGTGAAACAACAATTCGTATAAATTGATAATATTTCTATATTATATATCAAGAGAATAAAATATTTTACTCACTCGAAGTTTATGTCATGAAAAATCATGATCAATGTGTGTAAGCTTTCTAAATTTGTTGGTGTTTATATCAAACATGCCATATGACCATGTTTTGTTGAAAGCTAGAATAATTGTGCATAA
Organism: Gymnocheta viridis; assembly: GCA_956483585.1. Classification (NCBI taxonomy): domain Eukaryota; kingdom Metazoa; phylum Arthropoda; class Insecta; order Diptera; family Tachinidae; genus Gymnocheta; species Gymnocheta viridis. The sequence goes on along the minus strand of OY101441.1, from coordinate 50,726,085 downwards.
AATTTTATATTTTTATTGAGCCAATTGTGTGCTTGTCCTTTGAATATAATTATATAGTAATTTTTTGCTTCTGTTAAACAGTAAGAAAACTACTACATTATCTAAATTCACCATTTATGATGGATGAGTACATTCAGGACATTCAACACGAAGAAACTTTAAACTGTTGTATGAAAGCTAAAATTATTATGAACAAAATTTCTAAATTTGTATTGGGCTCAATTGCTTTCCTTGTCGGCGATCGTATTGCGGTCGGGAACCAAATTACTTTCTTTTAGTGTTCTTTTTATTTTCTGGCCAATTTACGTTTGCTATTTTTATTTGTATTATTTGGGCCAATTATGGTAATTTTTCTTTTACATAAGATCTTTTTTTCTCTACGTTTCATCAGCTATTTTCGGCGTCATCCTACGATTCTGTTCAACAATAAGAAAAATTACTAACATAATTTCACCGATTATAGCAGGCGTACATTGACGACAACAGCACAAAATTTCCCGCAGAAAAGTTGTTCATTGTTCTGCTGAAATATTAGTAGTTTTTATTATTTTGAATGTCTTATAAATTAGCATTCCGAATTGTATTTATTTTAATGAGATATCAGCAAAATGGTTTTTAAATTAAATTGTAGTTGCTCAAAATAATGTTTCAATTGATTTTACCTACATGATATTTTGAGTTTAATGATATTCAAAATAATTTTTCAGAAATTAACGTGTCAAAACGAGCGTCAAGCACGCTCCAAACAGGCAAGAGAAACATCAAAAGTTCGAAGACAAAAACAGTTGTTTACATTTGGTATTTTTATAAACAATTCACTTGGAACTAACTAACGCATGCTTTTGGACAAAGCTTTTTTAGTAAACATTTTTTAAGTCTGACCCTTTTTTAAGTTTTCATACCAAATTTTGTTGTTTTATCACGAGGTCGAAACGTATGACTTCAATGTGAAGTACTATACAAATTCGTTGTAATGCATTAGTTTTTTACTACATATTTACTCTTCTCAATTATTTAAGCAGCTTTTTTTCCTCAGAATTAAAATCTAATTCAAGCAGAAATTTTTATTTCTGCTCATTCATCATATTTTGACACTGATATTTCATTCATTACTTCTAGTTTTATTTTCAGCATGAATAGAATCAGGTAAAACAAACCTAACATTTTAACTTAAACTTAATAGCAACAATTTAAAATCCAATATGAGCCAATATCATATCATTTGGGTTTCAATTTGTATTATAGATAACTACTGTATTAAAATCGTACAAAATTAAAACGTTTCTTACAATTTTGTTTATTGTCTTGCAAGCGACAATAAAGTTTCAAAATTCTATCGATTTTTCTTGGATAAAACTTGACTGCAATAAAAATGTTGATATCTTGTCCATTTAAATTGTATTTTCCATTACAGAAGTTTAAACAGAAAGTGTTTTGCCCAAGTGCCGGCATGTAGTTGCAATAATTCTTACTAAGCCAATAAAACACTTTAACTCGTTTTATGTTTTTTTTTGTTAAGTGTAGGCAGACACCTTAAAAAAATAAAAACATTAACAAAAAGTGCCACAAAAATTCTATAGCAGACAACAACACATGAGCACGATATTCATGGCCATTTGGAAAAGTGTGCGAGTTTAATTGTTTTGCACGACAGTATTTAAAAAATGTAAAATTTCAAAATTTTAATTTTTAATCCTGTATAAAAAATAGTCGGGGAAATTGAAAAAGATAGTTGTGACTGAAACACCCCAGAGCTCTTTTTTTGGTAATAAGTGCACAATAGCTGTATTAACAATCAATACTGATGCTTTATTTCACCTTATTTTAGTTCACCTTGCCTGAGAAAAAATTATTTAATTATGCTTGTTATATATAACAACACAAATACTTTATGTGATGTGTTTTTACTCCCATTTAATATCCCTAAAACACTGTCCTTTATCACACATAATGTCAAAAAGAAACACAATTTCAACCTTTTTTGCTTTTTGTCCTCAGCTTATGAAAATATATAGAACATCATAAACCATGTAATCTGAGATTTGTTAGTGATTTTCACATGTTAACTATGTTTGTTGCTTTTTTCACTATTTTTATTTTTAAACTCCAATTTTGCGGCCATAAAACTTTAGCAAAAATACATCAACAACATCAGGAATAATATAAAAAAAGTGGATAAAATGTATATAAACGTTTGATGTTGATTAAAATGGAGCCATGTGTGTTCGATTACACTCATGTGTATAAAGTATGGAGTTGCGTAAAACGTACACATTCCCTAAGAGCTTTTCAAAGATTTAGTGCTCGTTTTTATTTATTTTTTATTATTACGAGTATTTTTTTTTTTTTTGGCAAAAGTAGAATATAAATTTTGGCTAAAGAGTTGTAGAAAAACATATAATACACACACATATATGACAACAATATGAACTCTATAAAGTAAGCACACACACATGCACGCATCCACACAAGTACCCAAAACAACATCATAACAATTTACTAAAAGTATTAAAGTTGACGCAAGAGGATTAACAAGTATATAAACCAACACATGTTAGTTAACACACGCACAAAAATCACACAGTGGTGAGCACAAAAATATCACAATTACTTTATTGTTAATTTAAGCCAAAAAAATTATTGTTCAAAAGAACATGGGAAAATTGATAATTAAAAAACGATTTAAAATAGACACAATTATTTGCTTAAATTAGACAGCAGTACATGTGAAAATCGTTAAGCAAAACGGTCCTAAATAAACACAAGTGTTTTCTTATATTTTTTGTAGATAAAATATAGGAATGCCGGCGACTAGTTAATGACAATTAATACATTTATCTGTAGCCGTTATCTCCTGTGTGTTCGATAACAAAGAAGTGGTAACACATGCAGACAGTGGTGTGTTTATTTAGGATCCGTTCAGAATAGATAATAAGTGATAAAGAACACTATTAGATGCAAAACCTGAATTCGTTTAGTTTTAACGTAGTATTTAAATACCTCAGTATGCTATTTAGAATTTAGTATTAAAGTTGTACTCAAAAAGAAAACTAATGCATTTTTCTTTACATTGGTCAATCGAGCCATTAAAAAATATATAATAATTATTAATTAATAAAAGCGTTGTCGTGGCTAAACAGCGGCAAATTGTGAAAATTTTCTAAAAATAATAAAAGCGTTGTCGTGGCTAAACAGCGGCAAATTGTGAAAATTTTCTAAAAATAATAAAAGCGTTGTCGTGGCTAAACAGCGGCAAATTGTGAAATTTTTCTAAAAATAATAAAAGCGTTGTCGTAACTAACAGCGACATATTAAAAAAAAAAATCATGTCGACCAGCAGAATCAAATATTACACAAAGCAGAGTGATTTAAAATCTGCGATTGAAAGTATTGAGGCTGGTATTGAAACCACTAGACACTGTCAACTAAAACCAAATTTGGAAAGGTTGGAGAGCTTATGGAAAGATTTCGACAGCAATCACCAAAAAATTTTAAAGGAGCATGGGGTGAAAGATGACGAATATTTCAAATACAAAACATATGAAAATATACAAGTCATGGTAGATGATATATCAAAAAAAATAAAGTGGTTGTTAAGTTCGGAAGCGATGGACTCGGATGCTATTGCTAAACAGCAGTTAGAAACAACACAACCACTTAAATTTCCAGAGTCAATAATATTAAATGATGTAAGTAAGCAGACAAGATCGCTGATGTCAGAATTTTTCAGATGTGTGCAAGAACTGAAAACTAATTTAGAAGAAGCTGATTTCATTAGCACAAAATTATTGCTGGAAGAAGTTTTGGTATCCTGGAAAGAAGAACTGGATCACGTTAGTGACATGTATATGAAACTTCTCGTTGATGATACTGTCTCAAATAAAGAAGTAATCGATGCCTATAGAAATATAAAAAGCCAGTACAGATCAGCTAAACTTAAAGTACTGCAAAAGTTGAACATAGTGTCTGCAGAGAAGAAGGTGGTAAAATTAAATGATATTAAAATTCCACATTTTAATGGAAATATTGAGGAATGGTCTTGTTTTCATGACATGTATACAAAATTGATACATGAAGACGAGACAATCTCGAACGTGGAAAAGATGTGTCACCTCAAATCTTTAGTTAAAAATGAGGCATTTAAAATTATTAAACATTTAGCAGTATCTGAAACAAATTACGATGCAGCATGGGAAATATTGAACCAAAGATTTAATAACAAACGAGTATTATTCCAATCTTTTATGTACAAAATATTGGATCAACCAAATATAAACAGTAACAGCGCATCGATGATTAAATCATTACACGACACCACCAATGAGTGTGTTCAAGGATTAAAAGCAATGGGCTACAATATAGAAGATGCAGATGCAGTTATTGCTTGTATAGTAACTCGAAAATTAGATAAAGAAGGGTTAATGCTGTACGAACAACATACAAGAAAATCAAAAGAGATACAAGCGCTTACTGATGTGCTCGAATTTTTAGAACAACAGTACCAGAGCCTAGAAGCGTCGAAAAACAAAAAATCGTACAGTTTCAACTATAACCACAATCATATCGAAAGAAAACAACAATCAAAAGCTATAAATTTTTTAACGGAAAAAAATGTTTGCTTGTATTGTAAGAAATCAGGACATACTACAGATATTTGTAGGCAATTTCTAGCACTTGAAGTAAAAGAACGACATGCCTGGGCTAGAACTGAAAAGGTATGCTTCAAATGTCTTAAACACACATTTGCTTCAAAATGTGAAAGCAAACTAAGATGTACCACTTGCGGAATGGCTCATCACACAACATTACATTTAACATCATCAACAAAATCATGTGTTACAAGAGCAACTAAAAATGTGTTATTAGCAACAGCACAAGTGCAAGTAAAAAGTGCAAATGGAGAAAGGGTCGTATTAAAAGCACTTATTGATCAAGGTTCACAAACAACCTTCATTAGTGAAGAAGCTGCACAAACTTTGCAGCTAAAAAGAATGAAGATAAATACTGAGCTACACGGAATTGGAAACATTTTACTTGGCGTAGCTAAAACCAAAATGGAAATAGAAATATGTCCTAGATTTAAAAGTAATGAGAAATTTAAAGTTGAAGCATTGATTTTACCAACTCTGTCGTATGTTAATCCAGATCCTTCACTAAATTTCCAAATTAAGGAATGGTCTAAATATAAGTTAGCTGATCCAAATTTCGATAAAGCAGAAAGAATAGACATCGTAATAGGTGGAGATTTGTTTGCTGAAATTCTACAAGGTGGCGTTTACAAAAAGAATGGAATACTTGGACAAAAAACTAAGCTCGGTTTAATCTTATCAGGCCAGTTGCAATTTAAGAAACCAAAAAATAAAACAATTGTGAATATGGCAACTAGTATTGAGCGTTTTTGGGAAATTGAAGAAGTTCCATATAACGACGACACTTTACTTCACGAAGACGAGATATGCATGAAAAATTTTAAGAATACTACAACAAAAGATGATGAGAACAGATTTGTCGTTAGACTGCCATTTAAAAATGAAAAAGCGCTTGGAGATTCCTACAAAAAGGCGATGGCGCGTTTTATGGGGTTGGAAAAAAGACTTGATGCAAACCAGGGTCTGAAAGAAGAATATTTGAAGTTTATGAATGAATATATATCCCTCGGACACATGATTAAGGTGCCGAATAATAAAAACGCTAAATACTATCTTCCACATCAGCCAGTAATAAGAGAGTCAAGCACCACAACTAAATTAAGAGTTGTATTCGATGCTTCATCGAAAACATCAAACAGCAAAAGCCTAAATGATATTCTATATGTAGGACCGAGACTTCAAAAGGATGTTTTCGATATATTGATTAAATTCAGATTCCATAAATTTACAATAATAGCTGACGTAGAAAAAATGTATCGGCAAATTAAATTACATGAGGAAGACCAAGAATATCAACATATTATATGGAGAAAATCAAAGAAAGAACCTATCGAAGAATATAAATTAACTACAGTTACTTATGGGACTGCTGCAGCCCCATTCTTAGCGGTTCGATCATTATTTGAAATTGCCAATGAATGTACCAACGAAAATTTGAGCAATATTATAAGACAAGATTTTTATATGGACGATTTACTAACAGGAGCAGACACAATACAAGAGTGCCGAAACATAAAAGAAGGTATTTCAAAACAATTGAAAAAATATGGTTTCCATCTTCGTAAATGGGGCTCCAATAGCAAACAAATTGTAGAACAGCAACAATGTACAGGAGAGAATGAAATAATAAAGAATCAAGAAAGTGACAAAATAAAAACACTCGGCATGTATTGGAATCCCTCAAAGGATGCATTTTCTTTCAAAATCAACTCCAAAAATAAGGTAAAAGTAACGAAGAGAATGGCGTTATCATATTTAGCAAAAATATTTGACCCGATTGGAATTTTAACACCTATAACAGTCACTGCTAAATTATTCATTCAGCAATTATGGATGATGAAGATAAATTGGGACGAGGAACTTAATAATAATTTACAAACAGAATGGAACAAGCTCATCGACAATCTGTATGCGGTGGAAGAAATAAAAATTTCGAGATGGGTTAATACAATATCTCTGAATAAAGTTCAACTTCTGGGATTCGCAGATGCATCAGAAAAAGCGTATGCAGCGGTGATTTATATAAAATCTTCCGATAAAGTATCACTTTTAACTGCTAAATCGAAAGTGAACCCAATAAAAAACAGAAAAACACTTCCAAAATTAGAACTATGTGCTGCTCAACTTTTAGTAAGGCTTTGCAGGAAGGTTAAAGAAATAATCAACACCGACGCAGAAGTTAATCTATGGAGCGACTCAATGATAGTGCTTGCTTGGATAAAAAATAACAAAAACAAAGATAAATTCGTCCGAACAAGAGTGACTGAAATAACAGCAACAATTCCAAATGCAGAATGGCGATACGTTACATCAAAAGAAAATCCAGCTGATTTGGGCTCTAGAGGTATTCCAGTAGAAAAACTTTGCAAAACGACTCTTTGGTGGAATGGTCCAGTATGGCTACGAAATCCAAAGGATCAATGGCCAAAAGAGCCAAGTGTAATAGTTACGACAGCGACTGTAGATACAATACAGAAAAACCAGATGCTGGAAATTCTGAAAAAATATTCATCGTTTAGAAAGCTAAGAAGAGTATTGGCTTATGTTCTCCGGTTTATCACAAAACTCAAAGGTATAAAAAATCTTCCAGAATATTTGACAACAGAAGAAATCCAAAATGCAGAAATATTAATAATAAAAATGCATCAAACAGAAGAATGGCTTATGGAGTTAACAGAACTACAACATAAAAAACAACTTAATCATCGCCATAAATTAGCACCGTTGCATCCATATATTGATGAAGATGGTATTATGAGAGTGGGAGGACGACTTCATTTTTCGAATTTAACCCAAAATTAAAAACATCCTGTATTGATACAAAAGTCATCATTGGCATACCAAATCATTAACGATGCTCATAAAGAAACTCTTCATGGTGGGAACCGTCTTGTCGAAAGTACGATCAAGAGAAAGTTCTGGATAGTAAATGCTAAAGTTTGTATAAAGAAGTTCATCAGAAGCTGCGCGATCTGTATTCGATATAAACAAAAAACAAGACAACAATTGATGGGTAGTTTTCCAGAATGTCGTGTAAATCTTTCTGCTCCTTTTGATCACTGTGGAGTTGATTACGCAGGACCCATACAGATAAAGTTTTCAAACGGAAAAGGACAGAGGGCGTACAAAGGTTACGTAGCAGTATTTATTTGTATGACGACAAAAGCTGTGCATTTAGAAGCAGTTAGCAGTCTAACATCAGAATCGTTTCTGGCCGCGTTGAAAAGATTTTTTGCCAGAAGAGGTAAAAGCAGTCATATGTACTCCGATAATGGCACTAATTTTATCGGAGCTTCAAGACTGTTAGATAAAGACTTCGTAAAAGCCATACAACAAAATTCAACTCTGGCACCAATCCTGGAGGAACAGAAAATTAAATGGCATTTTATTCCGGCGGCAAGCCCTCACTTTGGAGGGATATGGGAAGCGGCAGTAAAATCAATGAAGCATCATTTAAGACGAGTAATTGGTGACACAAAGCTAACCTTTGAAGAGCTAAGTACTTTGCTAGCTCAGATTGAAGCAATATTGAACTCAAGGCCGTTACAAGCATTGGGTGAGAACGACATTGATCATCTCACTCCTGGTCATTTTTTGATCGGTCGTCCTTTGATAGAATGTCCAGAACCATGTGATGATAGCAGAGTCGGATGTTTAGATAGATGGAAGCTGATTCAAAAACTAAAACGTCACTTCTGGAAGCAGTGGACGGCGGATTATTTAACATCTTTGCAACAAAGGTATAAATGGAAGACAGTTCAAGAAAATTTAAAGGAGGGCCAAATTGTCATCGTAAAAAATGAAGACACATGCCCTGCAAGATGGCCGCTTGGTAGAATTACAGAGGTGCACCCCGGTAAAGATGGTCTAGTAAGAACAGTAACGCTAAAAACAGAAAATAACATAATAAAAAGGCCAATTACAAAAATATGTCCTCTTGAAAACGCCAATAGAGAAGAAAGTCAGCCAAATGCTACAGCAGTAAATGTTGTGAGAAATAAGCCGAAAGCAGCCTATAATATGGTATATATGTTGACAGTTATACTAGCTATAATAGCAGCAGTTTCAACACAACCGACGAAAACTGGATGCACAATAAACGAGCTCAAGCCCAGTACTGTATATTTGGACAACATAGGTTTTGTCCATGTTACGTCTTCGTATTGGAATTTAGTCGTATATTTCAATATGGAATCTTTTTTCAAGGTTATAAATAAATCAGAGGAGGTAATGGGTACTATGACGACAACTTGCAGTAAGCTAAGAGGTTTTGAAGATCAATGTAATCACTTCCTTGATGCAATGAAACGTCAATTACATAGTATGAAGACCACCAATCAATATATGTTCCCCTCCGGAAGCAAAAGAAGGAAGAGAGCACCCTTTGAATTTATTGGATCAATGCAGCATGTACTTTTTGGTACAATGGATGCAGAGGACCGAAGAGAGTTAGAGAATAATATGAAAAATATATTGGACAATCAATACGACTTAAAGTTTCTAATAAAAAAACAAACTTCTGTCATTGATTCTACATTAAATATACTTCGACGAACGACAGAAGAGATTAGTAGTAAATTCAGTAGCATTGCTGACCGCGTGAATAACATCTCAGAGACAATGAAAGAAGTATACTTTGTCTATCGAGAATCAATAAAGTTTTTCATGGTTACTAAAGAGCTGCAGATGGTTATTGAAGAAAACGATAAAGTGCAAACCACAATGATAGAAATGCTGATAGACATTAATCATGGAAAATTGAATCCAGCGCTCATAACTCCAGTACAACTGCAAGAAGAAGTTATGAAAATAAAAGATCGAGTTCCTGAAGATCTGAAGTTACCCGGAAATAAGCATAATCAATTGCAGACAATTTATAAGCTGATGACAGCTAAAGCAACAATCATAGAGACCCAACTAGTGATATCTGCTACAATACCTCTATTTAGTGATCATGTTTCCCAAATTCATCGCATTGTACCTATACCAATCGATATAATGGGAAGCAAAATGACTATACAACCTAGAGGGCACTATCTGATATATAATTTTAATATGGATACATATTATATAATGATGCAATCAGAACTTAACAATTGTCAAAAAATCCTCAAAGACGAGTTCGTGTGCGACGGAGGTTGGCCATGGATTGATGCAAACGACCAATCATGCGAAGTTTCAGCACTAAAGCCACAAATAAAACCACACTGCCAGTTTCAGGAAATAAAGATAGAATATTTTTGGAAAAAATTGCATCAAGCTAATAAGTGGTTATTTAAACTATTTAATAAAACCTCAGCTCATATTCTCTGTCAGCCTGGTCGGCAGGAAGTGTTCGAATTACCATTGCAGGGTACAGTGCTTCTGGATCCTGGATGTACTATCAGAGTGCTGGGAGCTACAATGAACGCTCCATACATGATGGAATCGAGAAGAAATGAAGAGGTAGTATCAATGCTAACAACTGACGTCACTCAGATGTCAGAGTTAAACATAATGCCCTTGGGTACGATGATGATGAATCATTCCAACCAGATTGAGGAACTGATGAACCAGCTAGAAGACCTTAAGAAGGAAAATATAGAACTTCGCGGCTTAAACTTTCATCATACCAGCGGACATTTATCATTAATCATAGTTTTAATTATTTGTTTTGTACTTATTATTTTATCATTAAGAAAATTAGTAGAAACAAGAAGATTGAGAGCATTAAATTTTGCACCTTAGAATGTTAAGAATTATCATGAATTAATAATATTTCATATAACACTGATACAGTCCACTAATCTAAAATTAATGCCCCCTGGAGAATGTTCAAAAGAACATGGGAAAATTGATAATTAAAAAACGATTTAAAATAGACACAATTATTTGCTTAAATTAGACAGCAGTACATGTGAAAATCGTTAAGCAAAACGGTCCTAAATAAACACAAGTGTTTTCTTATATTTTTTGTAGATAAAATATAGGAATGCCGGCGACTAGTTAATGACAATTAATACATTTATCTGTAGCCGTTATCTCCTGTGTGTTCGATAACAAAGAAGTGGTAACACATGCAGACAGTGGTGTGTTTATTTAGGATCCGTTCAGAATAGATAATAAGTGATAAAGAACACTATTAGATGCAAAACCTGAATTCGTTTAGTTTTAACGTAGTATTTAAATACCTCAGTATGCTATTTAGAATTTAGTATTAAAGTTGTACTCAAAAAGAAAACTAATGCATTTTTCTTTACAATTATTATAAATGGTTTTTAAAAACCCAATAGAATTTTAAATTAAAATAATATAAAATGATAAATTGTGTTAATTGTCATGAATTTTACTCTATTCGAAAGATAAATCTTTGCCATTAGTGCTTGCATATGGAGCACTTGGCGCGTAGATGGTACAATCTGGATGTCCAATACTCTTTCACCGAATATTGTGTTCCAAGTGTTCAATTGTCTCTGATTTGTCGACATAGACAAGTAACTTGACATATAATCAGAAAAAATAATCTAATTGAAGTAGATCACGCAATCTCGACGGCCAATTAAAAAAAAATTAGCCGAAGTTTTCTTCTTTTTTCCGTATTATTATGATTATTTTTTTTAGATTACAGCAATTTGCAAGCGTTGCTCTAGCTTAAATTTATTCATTATATGATGACAAACCAAACTAGCTACAAAACATTCGTCAGCTGTCAAATCGAAAGTCAAACAAGGCCCTCTTTCCAATTCTAAATTATATCGGACTTGAAAAAAACATCACTTAGTAATCACAAATTTAAATTATTTTTATTAGATTTAAGATTGATGCTCAAAGTTGATAAATTAAGTTATTGATTTCGGATTATTTTGCTAAGAAAGATTAAGGAAGAAGTACAAAAAATCTGTTTCTATGTTATATTTTCAATAAAAGCATACAAAACAAATCCTTTGAATTAAAGAAGTCAAGCCAGACTAAAAAACTTTTAATTGATTCTTGTAGCGTGCTTTTACCCAAATGAAAATATTATTGATTCAGTAAGCACATTTATTATATGACAATGAAATAAATTACACTATAAAAAAAAACACTTTTATACAATATTAACGGCAGTAGAAACCAAGCACCCCATGAACTTCATCCCTAAAACAATTTCCACTAGTCTGAGGAGTTAGTTCGCGATGAAAACTAACTATGGCTGCAAATATTTATCTAAAACAAAAGTAAGTCCTCAAAAATTGTTGTTGCTGCTCTCCATATAAAAGTCTAAGGACTTAGTCTATTTCTGTTTTGGTAAGCTTGTTCATTAAAGTCTTAGTTCTTATGGTCTCCAGCTGGTATGAACCATTCGGGTATAAATTATGTTCCCAAAAATAGACCTAAAAAATCTAAGTCCGCAAAATACTTTGCTGTATCCCTCCATATGAATAAATGGGAAGATAGTTAATTTATATTTTGTAGAATTAGCTCATTTGGTACTTACCCTTTACCCTTCTCAATACACTTGTCAATCGTTTAACCAATTAACTTTTATTTTACAGCCCTTTTCAATATAGTTTACATATTTTCATAAAAATCATAATAATTACGATCTCTGAATTAAAGTCATTAAGTTTTTAGGCAAAATAATTATCCTTACAGATTTAACTAAAGTTTTACTTCCACGATTATTCTCTCTTTATCAGTGAATTTCAGACTGATATTCGCTTTGTTTGAATCCACATTTCTCAAATCAAAGCATTTTTGGTGGACTCCTGTTTGCTTACAATCAAACTCCAACAGATAGTTAAACATGATTTTCTTAAAACTCGTGTATTAATTCTTCATTTAATTATTAGATGTTTGTAAATAATACAGATGTTTGATTAAAATCTACAGAAATGTATGAATTCGAAAACTCGGGTGCCAAGTAAACGTGTTATGGCGCAGCACAAAAGACTTAAATTTGTAATTTATTTATTCAACCCCTTTTCCACAAATATATTTTGTCAGCATTATTTCAAAGAATGTACGGTTAAATAACATAAAATGGACCGGACCACTATTTCTTTATTTAACAGATGCGAATTTTTGATTTGATTCTCTTAAATAATCTGATGACCACATATACCTTTATAAGTGAATTTAAAACTAATAAAATAAATTTAATTTAAGAAATTAATATATAATTTTTTTTTTATCTTGGACCAGCACTCAGGGGATGACCCATACACATGCAATGCATTGTGCTGGAACTAGTGGAAAGGGATAGTGATAGATATGAAAGGAGGTGAAGCTTCATTCGTTCTTTACAACTCTGCTTTTTTTTCTGCACGTTTATTCATAGAGCAGTGTTGCAGCGCCTCTGGTGGCGAGGAGGACATTACGAGGTTTTGAAGCTGTGTTTAGTTTAGTAGCCACTTCTTTTATTAATTTTATTTTACTTCGCCGTTGATTGTGCTACTCAGTACCAACGAAGGAGGGCGCTCTGATGTTACATTGGGATTAGTATCAGCTGAAGTTGGTACTGTTCAGTGACCACTGACCATGCCTTCGCCACTGAAACCTTCCGCCAACAACTGACACAAAGGCACATCAATGCACATCAGAGAAATTCGTGGTGTTTTTATTTCATGACTCTGTCTGACACTGGGTTTGAACCCAGGTCCTTCGGTTTGTAGTCAACGTGCTTACTACCTGAGCCAACGCCAATTTATAAAATAAAATTTTATTAAACAAAATAAAATAAAAAGAAACTAAATTTTTTCTCCCCCTCTGAAACTATAAAGCAAATTAAAGAATTTCTTGACAGAATATATTTGTATAAAAAATACTGCACAGTATTTTATACAAGTATTGCAACATTTTAACATTGCCACTTACCCACAAGACATTTAGCAACAAGCAACAAAAACCAAAGCAACCAAAATAGTTTTACAAAATAATTTCAAGGATTTTATATTCTCTAAGTGAAATTCAACGACATACACATACATACATACGTATAGTACATTGAACATGAACATGTAACTTTCATTCTATTACGCAGTACTTAAGCGTTGATGCAAACTTGTCAAGTGATTAGAAAGTTTAAACAACAACACTGATTAAAATGCAAGTAGTTGTATTAAATGAACGATAACAATAACAGCTGCAACTGATAATTAATTCATTTTTTTCGAGTACTGCTAATAATTATTAACATAAAGTTTTTTGCGATTAATACAACATGTTTTCTGTTTTAAATGAAAAGCACATCTATTATAAACTTAATTTGGTTTAATTTGAAAATTACTTCTGCTTACGGTTTAAGTAGCGATTGAAAACACATTATATATAATTTTGAACTCTTATCTGCAGCAATGCACCGGCAAAAACTAGAGATACTAATTCTTTATAAACCACTTTTTAATATCTTCCAATATACACTAACACGTATTATTAAATTTCAATTAGAGTTTTAAGTCACTGCTTTGTTTTCACAATTCCACTTTTTTGTCCAAAACATTGTTAACTTAACTATTTTGTTAATTTATTTTTTACAGATGATATGGGAGTATCTGGCAGTATCTGGGTGCAAATTACGGCTATCGATATCAATCGAAATTTCCATTTATATAATAAATATCGGTAAAACAAACAGAAATAAAGAAGAAGAATATATATTAGAGATCAAATTTTGTAGCCCTGAAAGACAATACAAAATTGGTTGAAAATATAAGTTTTTGATTTTGATTCCCTTTATCACAACAACATCAACAAGTGTCACAAAAAGTATTCCAAAGTGAAGCAAAATATGTATGTATGTATGTATATCAATGTTGCTATTGTTTCTATTTTACTTAATTGCTGTACTTCCTAGTTTACTGCAACAAAAACATATTTTTATTTTTTTAATCCGTTACCGTTTCACCGATTACTAAATTCTTATTATGACTTCATTACATTTTACTCTTCTCACAAGTAATTGCACTCATTGTAATAACGACTAATCAAGAATAACAAAAACTACAATACGCGTCCTGTTACAATTTTTTTTGCAAATGCCCATTCTAAATAATTTCGTCATTTTATTTATTCATTCTTTATTTTTTAACACAAACACTTTTTTAAACATTTAAAATATTTATTTAATTTTTATTAATTAATTAAGACATATTTTATAATTTTTAATAAAACATGCATAATAACTTAAACAATTTCTTATGTCACATTACCTGAATATAATTTGATTTTTTTTATTTCACTTATAAAACTTTTATTTATGTTTTTTTACGAAACAATGGAGCGGACGATAAAAAGAAAACGTTACTTAATATTACATAAAGTCAATATATTTATTTTCTGCCGGTTTTAATAAAATAAAAACAAAATTGTGAGTGAGAATTAATATTGAAACAACAACAACAAAATACGAAAAATTGTTTTTGTTATCAATATAAATTCTCACTCACAACTTTGTTTTCATTTTATAAAAACAGAAGGTTGACAAAATTAAAAACTAAACACTTTTTGTAAAAATGCATATCTAAAAGCGGTATAATTCTTAATTTCATATCTTTCGCATAAATACATATACATATATTGTTGTGCATGTACTCGTATGTATGTACAAATATGAGCAGCACAATGTACATTTCCGTTAACTAATAAAGGTGGATTCATTCATTTGTTCCCGACAAAAATTTTTTTTGAAATCAATTTCAATTTGTATCTTGATGTGACATACGCAACATTTTGTTTCTTGTTTGCATTATTTTCCACCTTCTTATTAATATTC
This sequence comes from Gymnocheta viridis, assembly GCA_956483585.1. Taxonomy (NCBI): domain Eukaryota; kingdom Metazoa; phylum Arthropoda; class Insecta; order Diptera; family Tachinidae; genus Gymnocheta; species Gymnocheta viridis. The sequence continues at coordinate 50,710,704 of OY101441.1, read as the reverse complement.
CTCTATAAGTGTTGTGCTCCTTTTGAGCAACAGAAATATTATAATCTACATTAGTACCTCTGAAATGTGCACAGGAGTACGCTAAAAAGTCACAATAATCAATTGCAATATATTTTTCCGAAAACCTTTAATGTTTTGCCAATAAGAGAAATATAATTTTGTAAAAAGCTCGTTACAAATTAAAACTTAATTAGCTAAAATATTGATATAAATAATTTGAAATTCTTATGTAATAACAAATATGCTAAGTAGCAGCACTTACATTAAATACCTTTAACTTTAAATACCATTTAATTAATGTTTAATAGTTCTCATCAGGTATGTAACGAATAATCGAATTCCTATTTACCAAATCGATGCGATTATTTTGCAAATAACATTCCAAAGGAAACTAAAGTATTAATGCAATAAAATAAAAATTAATTTGTAGCACAGAAATAACATATATGTACATATATATAAATATATATATTATTACTAGGCAAACGCATTTTTTTATTCTGGAAAGATTTATATGTTTTTAAACGGCGTTTTAAATAGATGTGCACAGTTTTAATTTTATATAAATCGGTTCGATATTTAGGGAGCTATAAGCATTTAAAGTTGCTACCAATACACTCACACTTATTACAAATTCATGTACTATCTGTTTTAACTTGAAAAATAAACAAAATGTGCATGTGTGTTTGTCCAGAGTTTTGAGTTGTTTAATTAAATTGTTTTTTTTTTGTTTTTGTATTTTATAATTTGTATTTATGTAAAAGTTTAATATCAACTTCTAGAATGCGGTCGATACTAGTCGACTCAATTAATAGGCAAATACGTTTTTATATTTCCCTTTTACGCTCATATTATACAAGCGATTTTGACAAAACTTGTATCATTTTAAAGATATTTATACATAAATGGGCACAATCTATATTTTGTCAAAATCGGATCAGAATTTTGGAAGCTATAAACGTTTAATATTGCTACTCATCCATGCACACTTATTGCACTTGCAACAGCTTCAAGTTGAAAAATAAACAAAGCATTCATGTGTGTTTGTTCCAATTTGCTTTTGCATGAGACAGAGCATTTTCTATAAAAACTTCGTAAACAAACGCGAGCTGATAAGTTTTAAGTTGCTCATTTAAAATAATTTTTGTAAATACTTAATATTTAATTACTAGAATAGAATTGCGGCAGTAAGGACTCATTGAGAAAATAACATGATCACTGTCACCGAACGCAATTATTTATTTCAACCCCTAAAAGAAGGTCGCGGACATACAATTAAAAACGTAGTATTATGAAATAGTCGTTGCTGAAATAAAATAATTTTTTAAGTATATGAAGTTTAATGGAAAAACTAAACTGGTATTTCACTTTTATGTTAGGAACACAACTGAGACGAATGACGAGTTTTTGGCCGCGAATATTCGTCGTCAAAATTAAAATACATTTGTGTATATGAAAACACACACAATAATGGCGACGGCGAAATTTGTTATACGCGGCGAACTCTGCAATAGATTTATTTCTTTACTTGTCAGTTATGAAAAGATTTTGACTGCTGTGATCATAATATACAATCGAGTTATTTCTTTGCGTGCAAAAATAATAATGTTCTTTTAGTACGTTCTACATTCCACTTTGAAGTGTTTGAAGTGGAATTCAATTGATATCACTTCAGTTGAAATTTTGTATGTTCTGCAATCTTTTTCATTTACATTTGAATTCCAATATTCAATACAAATACATTCTATTTTTCCAGAACATCAAAAAAGAAAAGTTTACTTTTCATATTTCACTTTCACTATTTTTGTAGAACATGCCTGATATTGCTCCATTAAACTTCTATTATAACTAATTAAAAAAATAAATAATTTTTCTTCCTATATTCTTAAAATAATAAAGTAATAATCAATTCTTAGTAAAGGAACTTTGAATTTTAAAATTTAAAGTTAGGAGGTCGTTTCTGCTTCAATTTTATAACGATGCGGTATGAATGACGTAATATGCTCTCGCTCGTTATAGTTGGTGGTGATGTGACTAAATATTGCTTTGCTTTGGACATAAGAAATTCGTATTTGTGCACATATACTTTCCACCAAGTACAAAGCGCTCATGTCATTCGCCACCTGTTTTTCAAATTGCATATTTTATGTTGCGCTTCGTTAACTCGAAGTTGTTTGACAATTTTCATGAAAATCCGAAATGTGTTGTATGATGCGCTTTTTAGACAATTCAGCTTTGTATCTTGGAACCAAGAAGGTTGCCGTCTGGATGTCACAGGTTCGATTTCTGCCTAGACCCTAGATGTTTCTGCTTATATTAAAAAAAAATTATTCTTTATCTAAATCTGACGGTTTGTTAACAAGCTGCTGTTTTAAAACCATTGCATTGTAGACAGTTAATTGATAGACTAAATTAAAATCATTAAGAATACTTTAAGGTCAAGAAAAAATGTATTGAAAAATATTAAGTTTCAGTTAAGAAAACGTTGCTTCACTATCGATTTCGATATATTTCGCTGAAGTAAAAGAATTTCAAGATTCGACGGAATGGTATCATCCATTCATCAAGTACAAAAGAACTGAAACGAACCTTAATTTTAGCTGAATTGCTTACAAATATATTTATAAAAATATTCTACACTTTAAATCACAAACCGAAAAAGGGAAAAACAAACTGTAAAAAAAGGAAAGTCTCGAAAGAGTTAAAAATTTTCTGTAGAATAATTCAGGTAAAAAAATTTATAATTTAAAATTCAGTCTGCAGAAAAATAAGCGAACCTGGTGTCGATTAGGAAAGACACAAAAGTGATTAAATACCGATAGTAGTGTGATAATTTGCTTAAATTTTTAAACTGATGTTAAGGTAGATTTTTTAATTAAAACTAATATATATAATTTTTTAGACAAGTGGCGCTAAGTTTTGAATTGATTATTCGTATTCAAATTATTAATCTTTCAAAATTAAAATTCCCTACAACACTACTTCTCAGCACATACGGTTTTAATAACGCGGTTTAATATTCATTTATTTAATTGCAACAAGTTGTAGTTTTTAGGATCTTGTTTAAAACTTGTCTCTATTAGTTTTTATGAACTTCATTTAATTTGGAACAACTAAAAACTACCCTAAAAATAAAGTTTATCCTTCTATGGCTGCTGAAATAAGTGAACAGATTTTTATTGTCGTAAACTAGTTGCATAAAACACAGTCACAGTGGTTACACCGCAACATTTTAAATTAAATTCATTCATCTTTCAATACGTATGAAACATTGTTTAAAATTTTTCCTAAATTGCTTTATAAAGTTTTATTAATTGTAGAAAAATTTAAATTTTATCAATTTTGATTTGATTCATAAAAAATTTCTTGAATTTTATTTACAATTTGTTCGTTTCAGTTTAATATAAATTTATTTCGTTCTACTGTTGACACATGTTTATATGGTGATGAAGTTTGTTTTTTTTTGCTATTTGATGTCAAAGTTTTCTCGTTTTACTGCTTTAACTTTAATAATTTTTTAGTGGAAAAGTTTAGCACTTTATTTGCTACTCATTGTGCGAAATTTTAATAAAGAATTTTATATTAGCGATTTTTCACTTGCAGTAGAAAAGTACGAAAAGTAAAAAGACTACAATTTTTGCAAGCCATAATATACGTACATTATAATGATCATTATCAAAAACATTTTAAGAGTCATGAAGCTGTTGATGATTTTGTTGATGATAGTGGTAAGGATAATTTTAATCATCACCATGGACAGGATACTCCTTTCCTATAAAGAGTAGAGGAAGTAAATAAATTGTTGCTGTCTGCTTGCAATAATTTTTCTAAGAATAATTGGCTGGAATGTTTTAGAAAGGAAATTGTCTACATTTCTATGTTTTAAGAAAATCTGAAATGCTGACAGTCTTCCGCGTTTAAATTAAAAACAGTTTTTAGCATTGAGGGAAGTATTGCAAAGGTAATTTGATATTTAAAGGTAAAAGCTGTAAATTTAAATTTATTAAATCAAGCTTCAGTTCGTTATTTTACATTAGCAATTCAAACCAGCTTAAATAAAATAAGAAATATAAAGTATATCTGACAAAACTTAAGACTAATCGAATATATGCTGTTTTCGGTAGCCACAATACCCTTTCATCAAGATGCATGTGTTGTTTTTTTCTATTTTTAGTTGGGTGCTAATTGTTAAAACCAATCAAGCGAAAGTCTCTTATCACATTAGCAAACTCGATTACAACCGGTGAGTTCCGATTTTTTAATCCTAAAATTAATTATTAATTATTATGTCTCAGGACTAAATTGATAGTTGAGTTTTAGTTCTCCAATTCTTATAATGCGTTACAACTCAGCTCAACTTTCAATCAGCTGTTCAATTAGAGTTGTATTCGTTATTTTTTTATCCGAATTATGATCTACAATAAAGACAACTAAAATTCGTTGCAAATCATAATACAAAAAAATAGTTGATAGAGTACTATTTCTTACTTCCAAGGAAATTAGTTAAAAGACAAGGCGTGATACAGATTTATGTGAGTGGCTGCGATATCAACATCGGCGGCCTAGCAAAAGGGCAGACTTAAGCATTCATCAACACCCTTGTATGTCTAATTGACACTCGTCTTTAATAATCATATTGGTAGCATCTCTCTCAACAACCAAGATACATAATACGACAACGAAGACGTCATGCTGATGTGCAAAAACTACTAATTTTATTAAAATCTTATATAATCCTATAACTTTTTATAAGGGAAAGCATAAAAATTGTTCTGGAAAAATTATTTAAGATCGTGATTTAGTAAAAAGAAATGCTTTTAAAAGTTTCATCTTTGTGTGGATAAAATATAAATTTCGAAAAATAATTCACTGAATTTTAAACAAATTCTAAACTTTCAACAACGTCTCATTTTGCAAGATGAGACGTAACGAGGAGGAGTCCCAGAACCAAGCCTTTTTGTTTTACTTGCAAAATTTTTAGAGCAAATTTAGTTTAATTTATTTTATTCCCATACAGAAAAAAAGTTAAAAAAAATAATAACAAAAAACTTCTCGTTAACAATGTTTTCTAGTAGATTTCAACTCAAATAACGCAAATATAACGAAAAATAAATTTATCAAAAAACACAAATAGGTATATTTTGTCACTTCACTATATTCATTTTCTTACAAATAAAAATTAAGAAACATTGTCAAGTACTTTTGCATTCCTTTAACAAATTGCCTTAAGTGACAGATGTACTCGGAGCGGACGCAATTTACATAAAATTAACAAAAGCGTCCCGTGACTTAAAGACAGAAAAAATAATATAAACAAACAAACACTCCCACACAATAAAAGTGTTTAAATTATTTTAGCAGCCAACTTAACAAATTACCGCACAATTTAATGACTTTTTGCAAAAAAAACAAATCCAAAGAGTACACGTAAAGAAAAAACGTAATTAAAATTGGTCGCAACAGCCAATTTCTATCCAGGCTGGCAAACAAGGCTGGCATAATTATTTAATTTCTCCTTCAAACATTTTTAAAATTTGATGGTATTAATATTTCCGAAAGCCGACTCAATAAACGAAAATATTAAAAAGTCTCGTATTTTCTACGGGTCACTATTTTTAGAAAGAAAGATTCAACTCAGCCACGTGAACCGTGCCGGAAACATAAAAACGCACCTGAACACAAATGATGAGAGTACAGGGGCTCCCGAAAACAATGCTTTTTCTGTACTACGGTGTACGTTGAAATTAATTAATATTATATCCCTTTCAGACTTACGCTAGACTACTGGGAATTTTTTCATAATTTTTGGATTATATGGTCTCTAGATCGTATGAAAACATAATCCAGGTTTATGTTATATAATTTTTATATCCTTCAAAGATTTTCAGGATATGCACAATTGATGCATCTTGCTAAAATTTTTAGCGGAAACGCTTTCTCATTGCAGTTAACAGTTTAAATTGTTTTGAAATATTAAAATTTATATTTATTAATTAAAATATGCCCACTTCACTATTTCCTAACACACTTAGTACTTTTGCAAATGAAAACGCAACTGATTTGACATCTATCAAATAGAAACGAAAATATTGAGAATGAAACCCACACGCACAATTGATGCATCCAGGTCTGAAAAGGATATTGTAATGTTTAAATAATTAGATATGTTAAACACAGGCGCATGGATCAAAGTTTGTTGCTGGCAAATAATTTTATTACTGACCTATCAGAAACAAGGCATTGACTTTAAAGTATTGTATTTTTATTTATGTTTACATTTTTAAATATTTTAAGTTTCATTTATACAATTATTGTCGAATCTATGGATACACTACAATATATTTCGTTCGTTTCTTTGGAACAATGTCTCAAACGAAAGTCTTTCTGATTAAAAAGTGTAATCACAGTAAAATAACTGCCATTATTCAGTTATAATTAATAAAACATTCAACATTTGCATACAAAGAAAAAAATACAGAAACAAAAAACTTTTCAAATACAACTAGAAATTAATGAGCTGTCTTTTGTCTTCAAAGTAGAAAAAAACTCCGTCTCATTGTTCTTGCCATTTCTTTGCAACAGCAAATTGCACACGCACAAATGCATGATTTGTTTCACTTTCAGTATTTCAAAATGCAGCTGATACTTCCTTGTGTTATAAGTGTACATGTGTTTGTAGAAAATTAAAAGGCTTAGAGATCACGAAATACTAAATATGTCTTAAAAAAATATAGATTGGGCTTATCTGCCATTAAATTCCTTTCAAATGGTATACATTTTGTCAAATTCAGTTATATATACAGTCAACGTTCGGTTGTGTTGTTAATTTTTGGTTGGCGGCATTTACTCGCCACAGCGATACAAGGATCACAGGCAAACTCGGGATTTAGTAGGATCTCGAAAGACCCTCCGAGATTCTCCCTTGTAACCACTGTTGCCGAAACAACAGAGCTGGTCGCGAGGGTAGAGTAGAACTCAGTCATAGTTACCATGGTTGGGTAGCTAAGGTTCTGACGCGTTCTTCTTGCCTGGCGAAAGTCTTACAAAAATTTCCCACTGGCAACAGAGGTTAGATAGCTCGAACATCTTAGCAAGGTGTTGTGTAAAATAGTAAGATTATGTACAAGAATTGCCACCTGTGTAGACTTTGCAGGTCACGCAGGTGCTTTTTGAAGCCCACGTGGGGGCGGTGGTGAGCGCTTTTACCCACACGGTGTTATGGCCACGATAGTGTTGTATGGCCTATGGCTCCTTACCTACCTTACACCTTAGACACATTGTTAGCGCTGACTGTCCGCGACTGCCAAAGTCATCTACAGTGCATATCTACGGAACCTACCACTATCCGCAAGCTGTGACGCATCCGGTAGCACTCAACTCTGCTCCCCATAAGCAATACTTGGTTTAGAATTAATTTTCTAATAACCACTCTCTCATACTACAAACTTTGTATTTGTAAATGTTTAATTTAAAAGTTACTCTGTGCCATTATCTCTCAATCAGATTTTCGTGAGCCTCATTTAGTGTTTATTTAATAAAAGTAAAATAAAATTAAAATAATTAAAGTAAAAAGGACATATTTTAAATAACAAAATAAGTACCTAGTGATGTGTAATTTTATGACAAAATTATGAAATGAAATGAAAGAAAAATATACTTTTCACTACTTCTACGTTGGCGTTTTCACTCATTACTTTAATAAGACGATGTCATTAGAGGCAGGTTCTTCAGTAGTTATGTTTTCTCCAATCATACTTTTTCTTCGCGTGTAATGAAAATAAAATAGACGTAAAAACTAATGAAACAGGAAAAAACAATTTATAGCAATTTAATTTTATGGCCAACATTTTATAACAAAATCAAAACATACTAAAAATAAAAACTAAATTACGATCCGTAAAAGAAAGTACAACTGCAAACTGCGACGTGGTTTAGATGCCTACAAAAAAGAAATAAAAAAAAAACCATTCGCTACACCCAAACGTTAGAGAAATGCTTTCGGAAAGTAGATTATCTTTCACGCATACTAATACAAACATAAATATTAATGATTTCGTCATTAAATCAGGCAAGCGGTTTGTGGGCAGAATAAATAAAATTGTTACATTAAAATTGTCGAGAGTTCTGCACAGCTTTTGGATGGCGGTGTCTGCTACTCCCACAAGGCACAGGTGTAAATTGCTGCTGCCATTAAAAAAATATATATGTATAAATAAAATTTTCTTTGCAAGTAACACCATGGTTGAACACTTTCGATGTGGCTGTGTGTTTTCGTTAGTGGCTAAAACCAACACTAACATTAAAACAATTGTCCAAGTTAGTTTCAGCTTGTTTGTTGATTACTTTTTATTGTGAAAATACTCGTACCACCAACATTTTAAAGGTAACAGCGAAAAGTTTTTCAAACTGCATTGTACTGCCATTGTTGGGACGACAGCTGCAGCTCGTTTCAAATGAGCAACAGTTTCCATTTTAACGCCTCATTAACTTGACTTAAACGCAGCCACATTGCAATTACGGAATCAGGTAGTGTAAAGACAGGTACGTAGATATGAGCTGTTAATAGTGGGGATGGAAATTTTTTGTTTTATGAAATTAAATTTTTTTTGGTTTTTTAAATCTTTTAAGGGCTTGAGAAGTTGCTATCTCTGTCATTTCAATCATTTTTGAAATCCAAAATATAACCGTATTACTGAATAAATGTTTGTAAAATAACTTCGAATGTTGCGACATAAGGCAGTGCTTTGGCATAGTAAGTTTTATCAAAAATCAAAAACTCAAATCTGGCGAAACCAGGTATGATTTTTGCTAGCTACGAGTATTAATAATTTATGATTGGATTGGGCTTTTGTGAGTCACCCAAAGCTCGACTGGTCGCAAGTTTAATTAAAATTTATATTCATACTTGTACCAACTAGGCCTTGTCAGATCTTCTTATGTTTTATAATAAAAGCAATGCAAGCTAAACAACATTAAGACTCCAGTAAATCAAAACAAAATGTTCATAAAAAACATACACAACACACAAAATGTGTGAAAATTTTTGAATGTGATGCTTAGGATATGGAGTAAGAGTTAGAAATTGATAATCAAACTAACGACTCAACTGAAAGCAAAGAAAAAATTAAGACAATTCTTAAAAAAAAGAATGGATTATCTAAGAGTGTTCGAAGTTCACCGCCAGCTTCCAAGATATATATGGCTCGTGGTATATTACACACTACAAGGAGACTTACATCTAAAGAATTTATCGTATTTAGAATATTAAAACGTTTTATTTTACAAGTAGCATAAAAAAAGTTTATAAAACCTTTGAGACAAATAAGTTAGATTAGATTCCATTGACAGCCGTGATCAAGGCCAGTTCAAGTTAGTCCATCAATTAATTCCCACTATATTACCATGCTGCACTGTCTCCCAAGGATTCTATGTTATCTGGCTGCTGATCTTCTCACGCAGCCACCCGGTTAATTCAATAAAGGAATGTATCCTGTCAATATCATAGAGACAAGTTTTGTCACCAAGAGTTCCTTGACCAAATACATTAAGTCTTAGATCTCCGAATGCCGAATAATGACAGAGAAGATATTCGGCTATTCCTCTTCCTTGTCGCCGCAACTTTGAGTCAAATAACCCACTTCAAAAAGATTTTTTGAGTCCAATTACTGTGGAATAAATAGATGAGTTTGTATGTATGTTGATTTGTGGCTGGACGACACTCAGCAAATCTCAGGTATTTGGAAACTAATGAATAAGCCCATGTTTTGAGCATCAATATCTTTAAATATTTTTTGTAACCTCTTGCATCTTATACGGTCTGATTATAGTCGAAAGATCGTAAAACTTAGTCACACAAAATAACTCAAAACTTACCGAATGAAAATATCGCAGCAAATGTAAACTCTTTCCATTCAGGCAAAAATGTAGTATATCTGTTACTAATCCTTCTATTGTTCAGATTTTCATCTGGCTTTGCTTCAGAAATATATTATTTGTTGTAGATATTAATTAATCATGTTTATTTTAAAGTCTTGTAGTATTTTTTTAATTTATTTTCATACGATAGCTCTAACATCTGACCTTTTTACCGTACATAAGTTTACTTAACGTACAGGTATTATTGCTGGTTCCGAACATATTAGAAAATACCGGAGGAGCAAAGTGAAAACACACTTTTAAAAATTGTTGAACCTCAAATATACATTGACTTTACGTATGAGTTACATTAATGTTTATAATTATATTACTCATACGTGTCAATTTATAAAATTATTATTAAATTTTTATTGTAAATATTTAGGTCGATAGAATGACAGCAAAAGAAAAAATATACAAAAATAATTCTAATTTGAAGTGTTTGATGTTACAACTTTTAAGTTACAAGTTTCGTCATAATAAAATATTTTTTTTTCTTCCTCAAAAACTATTCCTTATTTTTTCAAAATGTTTCTTTCAAAAAACATGGCAACTTGAATGATAAAAAAATTTAAGTTAAAATTTAAGGTAATATGCTTTAGACTTTGGCTTATTGGAAACTTTAAGCTTAAAATCCACGCATGAAAACGAAAAACTATATCAACAAGCAGGTAAAACAGCAAATCAAGGAGTAAAAGTTCTGCTGCCACTTTGTATAATTTTTATTATCTTGGCATCTATCGATAGGTGCAAGTCCAAGTATATTTTTAAATACTAAGTAAAAATAACTTAACTTGATTGCTTTTAGTTATGGATTAAAAAGGATTGTCAAATATTTATTATTTACGTAACAAGATTTTATTAATATGACTCAGGTGACTATGTGAAGATACAGAAACTTATAATGTCAGTTCAATTGTCCAAGAGCTTGTTGATGCGTTTCTGGTGCTTTCTCACGAATGACTGAGGTGATAATAACCTTAAGCGCGATCATGCATTGTGATATTATTTGTGACTTGTATACTGGATGTTAAATCAAAGTGTTTTTAGTTTTCGTTTAGCATCGTTTAATGTAACACAAATAAACTCAATGTTATAAAGAGCGAATGTGCTTGATCGCGTCTCTCCCGCATTAAATGCGATTTTTCTTTTCGAACTATTAGCATAGTATCGTAGATAACAAGATAATATAAACTTCTCTAAGGTCCAATATATTTAATCGCGAGGCGACTTTGTTCCGCGTAGGATTGATACTCTTGAATATTTCGGCGGGAAAAAGTATATCTGTATCAAAAAAACATACGATTGAAATAATACAAAGGATAAGAAGTCCTAAAAAGCCTAAGAAAAATCTGTATCTATGTTATTAATAGGCAAACACGCTTTTTTAGACCCCTGTTACGGCCGTAATGCTGAATCGATTTTGAAAAGAGTTATATGCTTTTATTTAAACATGTAATATCCCGTAGTCGACGGCGAATAGCCCGCATTCTAGTAATTAAATATTAACCATTTACATAAATACAAAAACAGAAAACAATCTAAATAAACAAATTAAAATTCTTTTACTTATCTCTCTCCATTTACAAAACACATATAGAAAAAACCCTCTTATTTCTACACACAGCAAATTGGACAAACACACATACACACTTTGTATGTGTAATAAGTATGCATGTATTGTGAGGAACTTCATACGCTTATAGCTCCCAAAATACTAAACCGATTTAAATAAAATTAAAAACAAATAAATCTTGCCGAAATAGGTTCATTATTACGGCTGTATTGCCTATTAATAATATAGATGAGTTCGATATTTAAAGAGCTACTAGCGTTTGCCCAATTTGCTTTTGCATTAAAATGACACAGTTTTAAGTTGTTTATTTATGATGTTTTTTGCTTTTTTATTATATCGTATGTATTTATGTAAATGTTTAATATTAATTTCTAGAACGCGGTCGATTAATTTGACCGCTGGATATACTACTAGCAATAACTTTGCTCGAGTAATTTTATTAAAACCAACTTTTTTCAAAAAATTCAATTCTTGTAACTTTTAGTCACATAATTTGTTACATTTAATTTAAAGTTTAATTGTTCAATTCACAAGCTCAGTAGTGTGGCTTTAAAAAAAGACGATATTTGTTTATGTGCTTGTGAGCAGACAAATTTTTTGTATCGTCATTTGTTCGTATTTTAAATGTCAATTCAATATAGTCTAAGAAATTAGTGAGTTTTACGACAATTTTTAATTATTATTCAACTTATGTACTTATACGTATAATTTTTGCAATAAAATTTATTAACATAAATGATGTCGTCGGATCAAATATCACTAGCTTTTACAAGACTTACCAAGTACAAAATCGAGATAAATTAAGATATAAACACATTCACGAAAGCAGGTTACACGGGTACGTGGCTACAAATTTCTCTGGCTTTTTCAAACAATTTCAACTTTTTGCGAAATTTCGCGTTTTTTGCATGTGGGTGACTTTTTCTATTTTTTATTGTTTCATCGACTTTTAAATGATTTTAAACATTTTAATCTTTCCAATGATTGGAAGTTATTGCGAATTTTTGCCATTTTTGTAGTTTTTTGCGAGTTTTCCACATTTCTTGCATTTGAAGCTCGTTTAAGAAGATTTTACAACTTCTTCTAAATTCCGCCAAAATTAAAAAATTTTTCAACATAAATATGCTGATTCAAAATATTTTCTAAACTTAGCTTTACAAATAGAATTTTTCCATATCTATCCTCAATACAACCATTTATAAAAAATATAAAATTCAAACTTATAATTATAGCACACTTTTGTATGAAAATTACCAATAACAAAAATACATTATGGTATAATTAGACGATTACACAACACATATGACGTTAATATGAGCTTGTGAATTGAAGAAATAATTTTACTTGAGATAAATAATATTTGAAAAATTTTAATAAAATATTTTTTATAGGGAAGTAAAATTACTCGAATAATTTGTATACGATAACTATATTCGAAAAATTTCTATTTTTAGTACTTTATATATATACATATTAATTATTTGAAATCAATAACATTTGAATAACTTTTATATAAATAATTTTTATTCTAATAACACAAGTGGGTTTAAAAGTGTCGGCATATTGGGAACCTTTTTTATACATATTATTCGCCAAGTACCAACTAACATACTTTATTCCAATAAATTAATTGGAAAATAAAAAAATTAAAAAAAAAATATTTCTCCAAAAAAAGAGTTCAATTTTAAAGGCTTTGCCTAATTTTTTATCAAAGAGTGATTTCGTCCGCGTTTTGACTTCCGTCTCAAGCTACACAATCCGTCTTAGACACACCTTTTGCATCTGTAAGCTCCTGCTGACCAAAACAGCACCACATAAACGTTAAAACTTTAAATGCAACTCTCACTTTATTTCGACTGCCTTGTTTAGTGAATTTGTGTTTTTATAAATATGTTTGTATACTTGTCCGCAAACCATTTACAAAATAACAAACAACAGCAGAGCCCAACTCTGTAAAAACAAACCTGTTACCTTCGAACGACAAAAAACAACAGCCATAATAATTTAGCAATTTTAGTTCACTTTAATTACCCGCCACATTTCATTTTCATCCATAAAGTCACGTGAATCTGTACAATTAGATGTGATGGTTTTTTAAATGGCCAGGATGCAACATTAAGGATTTTGAACAAAACAACAAAAAGAAAGCCCCGGTTCGTCTTACGCTAAAAGGTAGACAATGTTGTCGTTACTATTATTTTTTGCAGACATTATGATAAATATTAAAGGATATTGTCTTCCCTGGTGTTTACTTAAAAGCATAATGTTGTTGTTATTGGTATTTCTTGTAGCACGGCGTAAATAGATTAATTGAAAAAAGAAAATAGGTAATAAGAGTGTTTTTATTTATTTATTTTTTATTTATTTTTTTTTGTTCCTTGGCGTTAATAAGCCATTGGCTGACTTGCTGCCTGGCATTTTTGTTAAATTGCCAAAGATGTTGCATCAGAGTCAGTAGCAAGGAGTATTAATGTTGCCAGCGTCATCATTTAATGACGCTTCTTTTTTCACAACATTTTTTGTTTGTTTATTTATTTGTTATTTCTATTTAATAAACAATGTGTGTGTTAATGACACTTCTTGTATTCTTTTAGGTTTCTTGAAAATTAACCACAAAGATGTAATTAAAACAATAACAAAACAAAAAGGAAATTAATATGGAAAAGTAATAGAGCGAACGATACCGCCATATTGTCTGCACTTTAAGATGAATTAAAGGGAAGAAGTTATTGACTGCAACGGTAAGTGAATATTTGCAATAATTAATATTTTGACTTTGATATGGAAAATATTAAATTTTGTAACAATTTCATAAGAAATTCTATAGTGCAGTAACATTAATTTATTCCAAATTGAGCTGGAATTGAGATAATGAGCTTGAAAGTTTTTTTGGAACTGTGTTTAATTTTGTACATACTAAATGTTGTGGTGGGAAAAATTTCATAACAATCAACAAAGAGACACTTTCAGCGTTGCATCAATGCATGTAATAAAGCATTGTCATTCCTGTTGCTGTTATTCTTATATATCTAATGTTTCTTTTTATTTAATGTTGTCATAATAGGTCCTGCCTGGGAAAATAAATATGCTAAAATATTTTAAAGTAGAAAAGCTAAATGCAGAAATTAAGTTTATCTTTTTTTAATAAATGAAATATGTATGCGTAAAGCTAACAATCATAACTCCAGTCCGGTGTCCTTACGTTACCTTTCCCGTTTTATTATTATTTAAATTACCTGTCGCAGACAAATAAAAACCTTTAAGCAGTTTGTTTTTTTGCTTAAAGTGTCCTGATGATCTGGAGTAAGCAACAGTGCTATTACGACAGCTACTATTTATGTTTCGGAAATAGCAAATAATAACAAACATTTTTAAATGAAAATGGCTTTATATTTTCGTTATATTTTCCCTGATGGTCAATACACTTTTACAATCGTTCAAACTATTTGTTATAACAGTTTTTTCATTCCTCTTGAGACACCTGCAAAACATGGTTTTTGAACGCTTCAACTGCTTCTTCGGCGCTCTTTAGCCATTGACCACGCAGTTTACCTTTGATATTCGGGAACAAGAAGAAGTCATTGGGTGCCAAGCGAGGACTGAACGAAAGATGAGTCACCAATTTAATGTCTTGATTGCACAAAAGTTAATTTTATGGACGAGAATTGTGAGAGCTCGCATTGTCATGATGAAGAATGATTCGTGTTTGGGGGATACTTTAACGAATTTCTCCGAAGACTACCGGTAAACAAATGGTCGTGTACCACTCAAGCGTAATAGTGGCCACATGATCCATTCGGCCGAAGAAACAGGAGACCATTTGCTTCGCTGTGCTTCTTCTAAGAACAATTTTTGTTGGATTTAACTCGTCTTGGAATATTCACCCGGTTGGATGCTATTTTGTTTCCATGATTCGTCACCTGTCACGATTTTATACACGTCTTTTAAAGCACCACGATTGAACTTTTTAATCAATTCCTTGCACCACTTGACGCGAACCTTTTTTTCAGCGATTGATAAATTATGGGGTATCCACCGAGCAGAAAATTTTTTTACAACAAACTGTTCATGTAAAATCGAATGTATTGAAGTGGAACTAATGTTCAAGGATGCTTCTACCACACAATATGTCACATGACAATCTTGCAATATCAGTTGACGCACTGCATCGATGTTTTGTGGCCCAACAACCGATTTAGGACGACCTTCGCGGAATTCGTCGGCGACGGAACTACGATCACTATTGAATTCACTATACCAGTTATATTCTGTAGTTTTTGATGGTGCTTTACCACCATACAATTAACTGTGATCATCGACACATTCTTGTTGAGATAACCAATCCATGGCGAAGATGTGAAAAATAATCTCTTGAAATTTCCATTTTTGGGCCAAATTGATTTTCTAAACTCACTGTAAATAAAACAAATACCACTTATACATCAAAAAAAATATGAGTACCTTTATGCTAAAAAATGTATATATTTATTATGGTGTTGCCATATTTTAGCTATTGTTTTTAGTAATACCAGTTCCCGAAATATAAGTAGTTCCCCTCGTTTCTATGTTATTTCATACGATGGATAAAAATGTATGGCTATTTTTTTATCCATCTTATGGTAATAAATAATTTTATAACGTTATTATTTATAAGATGTTGCAATCAAAAAGTCCAGGATTCTGAACTATGTTGCCTTTTCTTCACTGTTTATTCCTTCACTGTTTATCATATAAAAAAAACAAATTAATAAAAACAAGAAAAAAAACTAAAGAAAGAAAGGATGTGTAAAATAAACAAACAAAGAAAAAAGAGTCATTGAAAAATCAATTCCTTAAATCATAAGAAAAGCCAATTAAGTAGTTCAATATATCAAATGCTTTCAAAACTCTCATCTTACAATTTTCAATAAGCATACACACAAACACACACCAACACATAACTACATACTTTCATATGCATGTGTGCTATAGAATGTATGTAAGTCGTCAGAAGCATGCAACAAGAGCTTTGAAACCACAACCATTCTTACACTCATGCCCGTTTGTGTGTGTGTTAAGCTTTTTAATGGTATGTCCAAGTATTTATATACTTGAAAACTCATACCAAATTTAACACTCTCTTACATCTTCTTATTGTGGTTTGTGTTTAATTAATACATTCGGCCAATTGTGTATATCAAATTGGCTCATTGATGAACGCAAACATACTCGTACATTTGTCATAAAGACATTTTGCCCACAAACCTTAAGTAAAAGATGATTCAATATTTGACTTTATGTTGCATGTATGAGAACATTTATCATTATCTTGGAAATACACTGTTAGAAAAATATTGATATTTATTATGCTGTATTGGACTGCTAAGAAAACTCGATTAATATTGCCAGATACAGAGGAAATGCAGTCGCTTCTTGATATCTGTCAAATAGATTTAAATTTAATCTAAGGAGCAGATGCACTTAGTATCTCAGAAGTATGACGAAAATACACCCTGCGATGACGACTTTTTGTCGATGTGATAAGCATATATAAGGATATCAGGAAGATGATAAACTAATTCGAAATATTGTTTAAGTGAGACGTGAAACTGATGACTCAAGAAGTTTGAGGCCAAAAGCTCAAAGCTATCTTGAGCAGTCCTTCTGGAAAATTGGCATAATCCTCGCATGTGCACTGTACTTCTTTGCTAGTGATTCACTAGTGTGCAACATGAAATTATGCGGAATGAAAGCATGAAAGATAACAAAGCCGCTCTTATATACATACATTGGCATTAATATTACTGTTCAAGTTCCGCAATAAAAATTATCCCATCACTTCTTTGTAATGCCAACAATTTTATTTTACTCCACATTATAAGAGTATGTGCCGTCTTGAACTCGTCGTCTCCATGAGTGGGTCTGCCTATGCGTCGGCTACCCTGTGAGTTCTATTCAAGGGCTTCTTTGGCTTCCTCTGTGTATGACCTATCCATCGCCACTTCCTGCTTTTAATTTAATTATCCATTGGCTTCTGGTAGCACCTTACGCATAGAAGATGTTGATTTATGATTATGTTTGAGCGATGGATTCTCAATGTTCCCTTAAGACATATTTTACGAATGCTTGGATTCTGCCAATGGCTTTTGCAGATCTATTTCATGGTTCGCATCCATAGAGAAATAGAGATTTTACGCTGGCCTAGAATATTCGTATTTTGGTGCTACGTTTAATCTGTGATGATTTCCAGACGTTATTAAAGGCTCCAAAGCCTTATCTTCTTTTTTTCTTTCGGTTATTAATATTAATTTCGGATCCCCCGGCTGCTGTTAATATGTTACAAAATAAAATTCCATCACTCCTTCCAGTTATCTGAGATTAGTGGTGCTGTATTACCGGCGTCTGTGCGCATGGGTACATCAGTATAGATCAGTATTTTTCACTTCTGCTACAATTTAATGACAAATAATATGCTTTTGCCACTGTCCAACAACAATTAACACAATACTACAATGATTTACACATCAGAAAAGTTCATGATATTGATGACTTGCACAAAAATGAACTCGAACCCAGAGTTTTCTTTTTAGTCAATGCGCTAACCTCTTCAGTCAATATCTATTTTACGTTCACCAAAGTTCCGTTGGCCAGGGAATTAATTTTTTGCACCTTCGACTATAATTCAACTAAGCAGTTTTATTGGGTGACATCATAAATTTAGAAGATCTCATAGTAAACGAAAACACAAAATAAAACTAAATAAAAAATTAAAAGTATTTAGTTTGACAATTCCATGCAAAAGTGTGAAGTATACTTCACAGAAGATCAGGAGTAGTCCAAAATCTACCCAAATTCATGCTAAAACGTAATAATTTAACAATAAAATGTCTTAAATCTAGAGCAGCCTTGCACTGCTACAGACTTTCAAATATTCTCATATTATATAAAATCAAATAAACATTTAATGATCTTCATACTCGTACAACTTTTTCTTCTTGTGAGTGTAAGTTTTCAGTAAGAATTTAATATTCTTCCATAAATCACAAGCTCATATGAAATGCTTCAATGTCCAAAATGGTCTCATAGTGATGTGTGTTTAAATGAAACCAACAGCATGTTTGACGACACAGATGATAGAGATGACGATGTCGATGGACACGTCAACATAAGAAAACACATAAAACATTTTAATGAAAGTGTTAACTGTAGCAAAAGAGAAAAACAGCACAAACGGCAAAAACAATTTAGTGGTAAAGTGTGCATTATATAGAGACGGTTAACCAAAATTCCCTTAACAGCTAAAATTTCACACATTTACTATTTTGACTTTATCTTCAAAGAAAACAAAAAAGAAAATACAAAGCCATACGTGTAGCACATACTACACATGCTTAAAATCCCATTTTTACCACAACAATGATATTGATACAGCGTCATAATAGTGACAAACAACCACATGATCGCATACTTGTACTAACAAAAGCAAAGTCAGTTACTTTAGGAAAATCCCTTTAAAGGAGTAAGTGGTATGAAAATTTTAAATTTCATATAAAATAATTTAAGTATAAAGGGTTTTATTCCCAATTTCTATCAAACGCAAATTGCAATGAACTAACATCTTTAAAATATTTACTGTTTTGCAATACTAATCAAAAAAGTCGAGAAAAAAATGTGAAATCTACAACCAATCTCTTTCTTCTAAATTTTCCTTAAACCTCTAAAAATAACTAACGAAAAATTCTTCAAAACTTAAAAGTAAAATGATCCTTGATAGAAAAATAACTATGAGAGATTGCTTTTCACCTCTATTTACCTTTTTATGTATGCACTCAAAAAGAAAAAAAATAACTAATAAAAAAATTGACATTGTCAAATGATAAAGCATCA
Source organism: Gymnocheta viridis (assembly GCA_956483585.1). Lineage (NCBI taxonomy): Eukaryota > Metazoa > Arthropoda > Insecta > Diptera > Tachinidae > Gymnocheta > Gymnocheta viridis. The sequence goes on along the minus strand of OY101441.1, from coordinate 50,691,347 downwards.
ATCAACACACATACAATATTAGAAAATTAAGCATGTATGTGTGTGTAAATATAATCAAACCTCTATACACAAATCCTTTAAAGGCATACGGATATTTTAACATGGACGCTAATAATGTGGAAAAAACAGAAAACCTAACTACTCATTCTTGTTAAAATCACTATCATCCTTCAAATTTAACATCATCATGATTGACGCCAATATTGAAACCATCATCTTCATTTATTCGTTTGCTTTTTTACTTCAACCATATTCTTGTAATCTGTATGTATTTAAATGATTTTACAAAAGGCTTAATAATATCATTTTACTTGGCTTTTGGTGGTATTATCCTGCTACGAGGACAATATGTACAAGCAAGGGTATGGAATGTAAACCGCGTATAAAATGATAGGCATCTTTCCTTGTCATCACTTGAGTAACGGAAATACAACAATTCATGTGGGTATGCATGGTATGTATGTACATGTATTTGTATTATTATATTGTGTTTGCATTAAATTCATGTGTATGTGTACTTACTTCATAATATGAAGTCATTTAAAAGGATTCACATCTTTTAATCTTTGTAAACGCTACAACAACAAATTATATCTGATTTTTGTATTATTAAATCTGTGTATGTGTGTGGTTTTCGTATGCGTATATTTATATGTACGTATATGTTAAGATCAATGAAAATAGCATTTTAATGAGTTTTCATTGCAAATAAATAACTTTACACCGCAAATAAAATAATATTCTTATATAGCGCCGAAAAGTAAATTTAGATCTTTGAACATTCTTTTATTCTTTTGCCTTTAATCGGTGAAGCATTAAAAGAATCAAGGAATGGTTAAAAAATTTCAATGAATTTGCCAGCTGAAAGCAGTTGAGTTTCAGTATGTTACGCTTATTAATGTAGCCATTTATCATAAGAAATAAGCAGGTAATCTTGATAAATGTTGTTACATAAATTACCAACGCAATTAATTAATTATTGTAGTACTTAATTACAATTGTCCACATATTATTCTACTTCACTGTGTCTAATATTTATTAGTTAATCAATTTTATTACAATTACAAATTATATTATAATTAACTTTTAAGGAGAATGCAACAGGCAGCAAAATAATCCTTATCAGCACCGAAATCCTTGAAATTGATGTAATATGGCACCAAATCTAGTACTTACGCGATTTCGAGCAAAATCTTGTTGATTTTGACAAAATTTCCCATAAAAAACAAAATCTACTTCGTCACTATATCTTGACAAAATCGACTCAAACTCTCGTACTACAAGGTGTAGTGAATGATTTCGAAGAAAGAGGGTCTGTAGGGGATAGGTCCAAGCATGGGCCACAACGTACTGTAAGATCGGCTGAAGACATAACTGCTGCTCAAGAAAGTGTTCGAAACAATCCATGAAACTCAATTCGACGCCGTGCTCAGGAGCTTGGTCTTCAAAGAAAAACTTTGGCCACAATATTGCACAAGGATTTGCATTTGTTTCCATTTAAGATTTAGTTGACACAAGAGCTTCTTCCACAAGACCATTTACGCCGCCGTACATATGCCAATAGGATGTTACAGATCGCCCATGACAACCCCTATTTTCATGAAAAAATCGTAATGAGTGACGAGGCACATTTTCATTTGAATGGATAAGTGAATAAACAACGGAAGCCCCTCAAATTATTCATCAGTCACCTTTGCATACATTTAAAGTGACAGTCTGGTATGCAATTTGCTCAGGAGGAATCATTGGACCTTACTTCTTTCAAAATGAAAACGGCGTAACGGTAACTGTGAATGGGGAGCGATATCGTGATATGAATGAAAACTTTATAACGCCACAAATGCATGCTTTGGTCTTGATTAACATGTGGTATCAACAAGACGGCGCCACATCGCATACAGCCAGTATTACAATGAAATTACTGCGAGACCTCTTTCCACAACAAGTTATTTCAAGAAATGGTGATGTTGATTGGCCTCCACGGCCGCCTGAAAAGCAAGCTGTATGCAAACAAACTAGAAACACTTTAGCAACTCAAACAAAATATTCATGATGAAATTAATGAAATACAGCGTGAAATGTGGGAGAATGTAATGAAAAATGTGTTCAAAAGGGGTCGCATTTGCGAGGCTAACAGAGGCGGACATTTATCTGATATTGTATTCCATACATAATTTCTGACATTAAATAAAACATTTATCAATATAAGATCCATTCTCTTTCATTTAATCAAAAATTATAAACAAACAAAGTAGTATATCATCCCAGCGGACACCCTGAACTTTGTGATGCAACTATGATTAATCCTCAAATGTACTGAAAAATACTATGCTGTTCACTAACAATTCTTTGAAGGATATGCTCACGAGCTGTTTCTCATTTGAATGTTGATTTCTGTATGGAGTTTGCCATTTACAATTAACATTCCAATCAATTGTGTTTCTCATGGATACGAAATCTTGAAAAATGTCACGAATAACCCGGTGTGAACGATATAGATTTTGACAGAGATTTCAATTGAAATCTACTAGATTTTGGTCTGGTGTACATTCAGTATTAATCAATTTGCTATAATTTAGATATATTGAACGCGAACCAATTTATATATTGATTAAATGGGAAATGGTTTTAAAATGTCTCGGATTTTTATTTTTAAGTTGATGTTTTATGTATTTTTCGTGACTCTACCGTAAACCCATTAAATTTCTTTTCAAACTTAAGTCCAGACACATTTAACTTTCGTAAAGTAAACATGAAGGTTAGTGTTTCAACTAAGGACACGATGTTAAAAATAAATTAAATTATTCTTTCAACTTCGCATTCCGTGAGTTCATTGCCCTGAGCGTAATAAGGCTGGGCAATGACAAAACAAGTGACTACAGTAGACGTTTTTTGCTGTGATGCCTTCAAAATTACTGGAGCAACTTAGCAAAACTTCAGGCCGGCTTCAGGCTACTAAGCCAATGTATTGAAGTTTGTCCTCGTTGGAAGCCTCAGCATCTGGCTTAGATCCATCAGTATACTGTGCTTTTAATATTCCCACGATGCTAGGAATCACTAAACTAAAGATATAACTGAAATCACTACGCCCAATCTTACTGCCAAGCCATCTGTTTGACTATGAGATGTAGGAAGCCAGTGCATCATAACAAAAAAGAACCCTTTAAGAGCTTGACAGATGAACTTTTAAGCAGCCTCTCAGTATTCAGTCATTGCATACATTAACATGGACCACCTTTTTAAGCACATTGAAGAGTAATTTGGCGGTTATGGAACTTATTTATATCCTTCCTTTTACTAACAATCTTTTTTGCAGTCGTATATAGTAGATGATGCAAATAGTTTTAGTTCTTCCTAGACATACGGGGCTTTTTATGAAAACCACAGATTTTCTGATATCCACCTTAAAGTTATTTTTTTTATAGTGCAGATAAATATCTTTGTGTATTTTTAAATATCTTATATTTAATAGCCAGGAAATTTTTGTCATGGACTTAAATTTTAATCCTATTTGCATACTAATTTTGCCATTTTTTATCCCACTCTTTAGCCTAATTTTCCTTTGCTACTTAAATATGTTAATTTGCCACAAAATTTAAATGGCCGCAAGGCAACAAATAAATAGATCCGTAAAATTCAATTAATGCGTATTAAGATGAAGTTTGATTGTCATTTGTATTTAATTAAAGCGAAAAAAAAACGAAAACTCATTTGAAGTCAACTAAAAATCCAATTAACATTTTTGGCACAAATTTTTTAATATTTTTTTTTTTTGTCTTGGCATTAGAAATCTCGAATACATTGAAATTATGAAATCAAAAAAATAAACATCCGCTTAAAATACTTAATTACATTTAAAACGTGGAAAAATACAGACATAATTTAACAAAATATCCCAACAAAGGATAAAAAGTAAATTAAAAACCACGAATTTGAAAACAAAAATCAGGAGGAGAAAGACCTTTATAACATAAACTTCGTAAAGTCAAAACATAATTAATTTTTAAAATTAAAAAAAGAAAGAATTATAGCGAAGACAACTAATAAACTAACAATATCTTGGTAACACAATGAATTGACTAAATACAGCAAACACATCCTAATAAATGAACTGGCTGCTTTATAATTGAAAAAAAAGAAAGACAGGGATAAAAGCAATTTGACTTTGAGTAGGAAAAGAAGTATACCAATTACAAAATTTGAGCTTACAAAAGCGTAAACAAAATAATTGATGGATTTCGGTAAAACAATAAAAAGAAGCTTAAAAATTATATTGGGACTGTGTTACTACTGAAAAAATATTACATTGTGAATTAATTAAATTGAAATTGCGTAGACTTTAAGTTCAAATTGTGAAATGATATAAAAAGAACTACACAAGATGTAACTTGCCATATGAATCTAAATTAAAGTAATCACTGTGGTTTCGAATCCTCTTTATATTTCCCCTAATCTCATGATCTCTTATTCTATTATAACATTTTCCTCTCATCGAAAATTTATAAGTCTGCAAGAAAATTAAGCCTTGGGCTTTAATTATCTAATTTAAGTGCAGTCCAAACATGCAATCCACCAATTCAAGTAAGACCTAGATCATCTAGCCGCAATTAAGAACTCCAAAGATTCTGTTAACAAATATAATTATCGAAAATTCAATTAATCACTTTATAGAAAAAAATCAAGAATCGAAAAATTGGACATTCTATTATTCACAATTAAATTTTTCTTTATGTCAGGACATTCTATAATCAAAATATTTTAATTCGCTGAGCCAAATTAAACAAAAGTTAGATGCCCTATGTAAAATATTAACGCAAACTTACCGCTTAACTCATTTTAAAATCTAATAAATTTTAGCATTATTACAGAGATACATGTGTGTTTGCTCCAATTAAAAAATAAACTACAAGCACATATAAATGTTATGGAACGAATTGTGACAAAGTTTCCAATTTAAGAAAAATAATAATTGTAAAAGTCTTTTTAATTTCAGGGCATGCGAAATCTTGCTCCGATTTTTTTAAACTTAAACTTTTTTTGGATTATGACGGTATACGAAATGTCACAAGATTCATATTAATCCTCAAATTTCGCCTACCCGCTGTAGGAGACTGGGACGCTGTGCTACATAACCTACTTGATATTATCAGGGTTTTATTCACTTAATATTCATTGACCGTTACAAGATTAGAAAGTCATTCACTCAGATATTGTAAAAATTTAAACATTTTAAATGTCCCAACATAAATTCTTTTTCTATTTTTTTTCTTCTGTAGTCCAGCCTTAATGCATTAATTTCAATTAGCTCGATCGCAAAAGAAACTACTAGACTCCCAATTAACTGAGGATACTTCTCCTTGAAAACATTTGAAGACAAAAAACACGTTAAGAACTAAACAAGCAAATGAAATTATAGAGATTGTTGTAAAATATCAACATTAAATTAATTCCCGACAAAGTTTAAGCAATAAGTTTCTGTTGAAACTATAGACAAACTGCAACAAAACAAAAAATAATAATTATTTTTTTTTGCGCAACACAAAAATGCAACAAGCAAAAGGTTTTTCTAGCTTTAGAGCAACTCTGACCTTAAATGTGTTTTATATGAATTATTGTTGTCTTACGTGGTTAAAAGTAGATATAGTGTGTATGTGTGTGTTGGGTTTGAGTTCAAATACACTAATACAATCAACTAGTTAAAGTCGTTATGGCACTACAGTCATCTAAGAAAGAATGAAACTCCTTAAAAATTTTTTTACTAAAAATATAGTTTCATTACGTTTTATTAAATAGTTGCTGCATTTTTTCATTTTTCTTAAGCCAAGTGCGTGGGAGGGAGTAACTTAGTGTACTTGGAAGTCTTTGCAAAACAGAAAATTGTTGTCTGCGTTGGCTTGGTTACCTTGGTCAAGAAAATATTATTACAACACATTCTGTTTGTACAAATATGTTTGTCTAAGTATTTTATTTTAGTTTTTTCATATATATATTTCGTATCTAGTACTTGTATATCCTTTGTTTGCTTTTTATATTAATCGAGGTTTTTTCCCGGCATTTATGTGGTTGACTTTTATGAGAAAAAAAAATTATAGGTTTCGGTAATTTACCTGAACGTTGTTTAATGTCTTTTCGCTTTGTTTTCTTTCTCATTCTTATAATTTGTGATATTTTTTTCTAACGTAAATAATACTCACAGACATTAAAGCTGTAACTTGAGAGATGATACTTGAATATTATTTTTAAGGACTTTGTTGAGAAATTTAATATTTTGTTTATGATTTTATTAAACTGCAAAAGGCACGTAAAAAAGAGACAATAATAAATCATATTGATACGGATGGATTAAATAGTTTGTAATATTGAAATAAAAGCTCAAAACGGAAAAATAATTATCAAAGATGTCATCATCGAATTATGTAAATTTCATAAATACATAGCATAATTAAAATAAAATATCATGATTGTTTTATATGGTTGTAGTCAAATCATATTATAATACATCATTTTACTTTATGAAATGATACACATATAAATAAAATTTTGTAACAAGTAAGAAGAAATATTAAGGTCAAAATTATATTATCCACCTCATATCAACCAAGAAAATGGATAAAATTGAGCATCTTCGATTTTTATGAAATTTTTGATGATGCAGTCGAACTTCTCTATACTGAACTTCTATTCAATGAAGATATCCCCCATCTATTAATTCATTTCAAAAACACAGCTTTTTCGTTTCAATGTTAGTGTATTTTCATCTCTTTATAGCGAATTTCTATACAGTGAATTTTTCTTTACCATGAAGCAATTTTTCAGATATAAATTTGAGTTTCTTGCGTGTTTAGGCCGAGTCACATAGAATCCGTCGTACGTTATACTTTGCTTTTTTTCAACTGACAACTAAGTTGAATTACAGGTTTTCTTATGAGCTTTGTCACATTCCGTACGTCTCCGTCAACGCAAAGTACTAGAATTGGGAAACTTTTTACTTTTCACGTACGTTGAGTACTTTTGACAAAAATCATTTTTTTGCTTTGTTTTGATTAAGCTTTTTGTGTTGTGTGATGACAAAATTAAATTAAATAGAAATTAAAATTAAAATAAAAATCAGAATATACTCGAATTCCATTGAAAATGTGTACTTTAATTAAATGAATCTGATTCAATGTCCGTCAACAAAGTACTCTTTGTGTCAGCCTCCTCCGCCGATACTATGACGTCATTTCAAAAAAGCAACGTATAAAGTGCAACGTACTCTATGTGCCTCGGCCTCGATATATAATGAATTATGTATTTCAAAACAGTTTCCGTCACGCATACTAACAACACTATGTGACGAGAATAAAGTAATATAAATAGGGGATTCCCAAAAGATGAACAAACATAACAACGAAAAGATACAAGGTCCCATCAATAAAATTTTGACAGGAGTTGTCCGTGAACACAAATGACTAACCGAAGTAGCATTTCTTTTAAAAAAAATTATTATTAATTAACAAAGTTGAAGATGGAGGAAAAAAACAGTTTAGAATTCTTTCCAGCACTTTATCAAATATTTTAAAAAGCAAGGCATTAAAATAAAAGTGCAAATAATATAATTTCTGTATAATGAAGTGCGGATTCATTTTAGAGAAGTTCGACTGTATTTTTAAAATAAATAACCCAACAAAAAGAGTGAAAAGATAACTCATACCAATTATTGGGGGAATGCGTAAGAATGTGTCATATCTAGTACATTCATTACAGTTCCCCTGGAATCACATGATCCGTATATTAATCATAGACTAATGCATTATGCTTAAATAATATGATTGAATTTTATAGTTATAATCAAATCATGTCATTACTTGGTAAGAAATACTGTTGTTGTACCTCCTTCTTCGAACTACACACTTTTCAGGCAGACTTGATTTTTGTTTTCGATGTTCCACTTCGGAAATCTCTTTCTTGACATAAAAGATAAAAATATTTAGCACTTCTAGGACTAGCATCAGATTTCAGTTATGTGAATTCGTAAGCCAATATATCTCTAAAAGGATAAATTTTATTTTACTTTTCACGTCATTCTTAAGGAAGTGTTTTCTAATTGAGATTACCGTATAAATGCCAATATACATGACAACTTGTTAAGAAATTACATAAAAATATAATATTAAAAGTTGAAATAAACTTTGTGATTCGGTTGCAGTTCTTTCAAACAAAAACAAGGCCAAAGATAACTGAGAACGAGGGTTATAGGCGAGTTTCGGACAATCCATAACATCCTGCATTCTTCTGGTCTGCATTAGTGTACTATTGTGATGAAGGCATAATCACACTGGTCACAAAACAGCACTGGCTGCATTTAATACTGTTGTTTGCTATAGTACATCACGGCGACCTCCTTTTGCAGGAAAATCCTTTACGGAGTAAAATAATTAATAATGCAACTATGCAGCTTAAGAATATCTAATGTGCCTACTTAGAATCAGTAAAGTAGAATTAGAGGTCAATAAATTTTCTATTTTAAATATCTTTTCTCATAGAACTCCTCATGCACTCTTTGCTTACAATCTAATAAAATAAAATTGCAATTTCTTTCAAATACATAAGTAGTCATAAGACTCTAAGATTGAAAACAATATAAAGCGCTTTTTAAATTTTCCAATAATAAATTCATAAAAAAATAATATAAAAAAGAAAAAATTAGTAGATAAATTTTATTTGTAACAAAAAAGTAAATTGTATCCCATCATCATAACAACAAAAACAATTTAGTCTGTCCTTCAGTAGATGTTCAATAGCCCGTAACATAATCATAAATATACAGAAATGATTTTGTCTAAAAGGACATACACATACAACAACTAACACGGCATCGAATGAAAATCAACAACAATAACACTGCACTCGTAATAACTAAATATTTATATAATACAAATACGCAAAAATAAAAATAAAGAGAAAAGATATAAAGCAGTGGTCATCCTTTTCCAAATGAGAAATGTTTTGTATCCCAACATATCGTATCAATGGCATCTGTAATATTGAAGTTATTTACGTCTTTAATGGAGTAAAATAAATGTGTACAATGACGTCGTAGTCATGGTATTTGTTCTATTCCTTTTTCACATTTTTCTTAGTCAAATGTCCACTCGTATAAATGTTACTTACGAGTTTATGGGTTTTCTATTATTTTGTAGCAAATACAAATGTGGATTTTTTTATCTTCTGATTAAAGGACTCAATGAATGAAAATGTTGAGAAAAAATTTTAAGTTATAAATTTTGCACAGAAAGGTGCAAAAAATAGCATAAATACAAGATTTCTTCAATATCTAAAGAAATATTTAAGGCCTAGAAAAGAAATCTATTCAGAAACTATATAAAAGAAAACTGGATTAACGTTCTTTTATTTTTTGCAAATTGCAAATAAATCTTTTTAATTTTCATTGGGAGATAAATACATTTCTATTAAACACTATTTAAAGGGTGTCCCAAAATTAACGCAATATATGATTTGTCGTCATTTGTGCAGTAAAGTGTTGGCAATCCTACAAAAAAGAAAGAATTCAGCAGGTAACAGTTTAGGTTAAATAAAAATGGAACGTTGTACGATAGAACAACGTGTTCTCATTATTGAACAATATAATGAAAGCTTGCGGGCCGCAGTTCAAAATATTTAAAAATTCATACAAAATATAATCGGAATAGTGTTTTAACTTCGTGAACTTTGAAGAGATTAATTGAAAAATTCAGGGAGGGTGCATCCGTTGGAAACGGGAAATACACTGGTCGTCCAAAAACAAGCCGTTTAAATGTCAATATGGAAGCAGTACGTGGGAGTCTCTGTGACAATCCAAGAACCTCAATTCGGCGTCGAGGACCAGAATTGCAAACTCAAGAATTAGAGACATTCTCAATAAATATCTACGATTATGTCTACATGCTTACAAAATTCAATTCATATAACAAATGTAGCCTAATGACCACGCATAGTGAAAAGAGTTCCTGGAATGGATTATTGAAAATCAACAAATGGATGTTGATTTTTCGATCAAAATCATCCTAAGCGATGAAGCAGCATATTTTCTCCTAGACGGCTTTGTTAATCGTCAAAATTTCTGCTATTGCCAGGAGCTGGAGGAAAAAGAACTAAATCGGCTTTTTAAAAAGTTCAGAAAAAGCTAAATCACCCGAAAATAAAAGCAAGAAAAAGGCTAAAAAGTTTCTAAAAGCAATGAACCTTAAGTACTTAAACAAAACAGGAAAAAACGAATAAAAGTCTACATATTTTTTAATTCATAAGTCAATACGTAACATAAATATTTGCATTTAGGCATGATATAATAATTATTGCATCATTATTTAAATATATTCAAGTAGAATATCTGTCTTAAGCAAACAAAAAAATAGATGCTATATACATACATTTAAAATATTATATACTTTTATGTGCATTTATTATTTATGCATGTAACAGGCAATATAATTTCCATATCGCCAGTAGAATCGTAACTATCATTTACATAAATATCACAAGTCTAATAATTTTATGAAATCACCGGAAATTACTAAATCATGGCAGCATTTCTGTAACCTTTTGAAAGAACATTTTAATTATAGTACGATTTCTTTCTATAGTTTTAATTATTTCCATGGTACTAAAAAGTTTCCCAACCTCAGCGTTATTGAAAGTTAATACAAAACTAAAACATTTTTGCGTCGCCGTGGAGCACTTTCTGAGCAATTGGAACACTGGTGGAAACTGAGAATATTGCTTTGTATATCGTTGGGAAGGCCACAATTGTTCATTTCTCGTCGATCTTTGAAATACTCTATATAGATAGCCAAATACTAGATTAACCTTTTTGAGGCTAAATTTAAAATAAAATAAAAAACTAAAAGACAAGAAAAAAGGCTAAATCTAGCCTCGAAAAAGCTGAACTGAAATCACTGGCTATTGGCGTTCTGAGAACACATATGTGGTTAGGTTAGGTGAACAGGTCGCCGGTAAAATGCAGAAAACTGAAAAATAGAAGAGTACCAGCCCACTTGTGTCCAAAGAATAATTATGATCCCTTTGTGTTAACCTGAGGAAGAGAGGAAAAAGTAAAAGTAGTCGTAGAAGAGAGATATGGAGTGGAGGAAAATAGAGCTGGGAGGTCAAAGATGTTGCTGGAGAGAGATAGGTAGCTAGAGGGTGAGAAAGAGATACATACGTGTAGGCAGGATCATAAAGGCTACGACCAGCGGGGGAGAGTAAGCAAGAGTACCATCCACGGCTCCCGGTGAAGGAACTAATACTTTTGAGTTCCATGCTCGACAGTTCTGAAAGGCTACTAAAGCATATTATGCATAGGAGGCGAAGACGTTGATGAGAAGATGAGAAGATGAGTTACACTCTCCTCCTCCTCCTCCTCCTCCAGCTTCTCCCCCTCATCCTGGCAACTGAAACAATAGTCTTTGTAGGGATACCCATTCTTGTGGCATGGGCTCCAAAATTGCAGTGCACCGTGAGTGCAGCCACAAGTAAATGCAGTTGTTTCCTTGAAAACATGAAAAGCTGCCTTGTTCTAACCGTATCGATGCGGGGCCAAATGGTTCTCGCTATAAGGCAGGTCATGTCAGAACACCATCTGTTTAGAGCAACCCGCATTTCTGATATATCAATGGCTTTTCCAACAGGATAGGAGTGGAATGTCGCAAAAATTGTCAATCTCGACATCCCTAAGCATGGTTCTACTCTTTCCCAGCTCGTCGCAAATGATATTGCATGTAATGACCCCATGGCCCCGCACTTAAGTTTGCGCTTCAGTCGCGGACCAGGTTGGATGTGGTATACACACCTATAAGGGACCTGATTGCAGACTGACTATCGGTTATAATATGGATATATCTGTTCGCTATTCCATAGAATCTTAGCCAATTCGCTGCTCTTTTAATGGCAGATATTTCTGCTTGTAAGAAGCTACATTCGTTTGGGGTTCTGAAGGACATTCTGATTTTAAATTCCTCAATGTAGACTCGTCCGCCATCTCTCGTTCCCCTTGTGTTGTGTTCCCATCCGTGTTGCGGAGAAAAGCTCACCGACAAATTGAATTGAAATTCTCTTTCGAAGAAGGGCCTCGGAGTGCACACAAATGTGGTTGTCGAAAATCAATTGCATTCACAGCGTGTCACTGTTTGGTGTAGATTTTGGGCCAGAGGAATAATTAGACCATACTTTTTTTGAAAATGAGGCTATCTAAGCAGTTACTGTTACCGGTGCTCGATATTACGAAATGATATATAAGAGAGTTCTTTCTGCCGAAATTGGATGATATGTGAAGCAATTCATGGTCAAAATTAGACCACCAATTTAAACGTATACATATTTTATTTGCATTCATTTAAAAAGAAAAAAAATACAAAATTTTCCATTCCCTTCTCCAAGGAAAAAACAACATAAAATTGCATGCAAACACGCACATTTTTGCTTGAAGCTAACATATCCATACGTAATGAACATGTACATCCATATTTAATATCTTATATCTATTTTTCTTTTTCAACTTTACTCGAAATAATCTTGTCATTCTTTAAACACACTTATTGCTTTCATAAGTAAATGTGCGTGCGTGTGTATATTTAGCATTCAACTTTAGGACCCTTTTATTCCTTTAATACTGAACCGGTTTAAATAATATATAATTGGGTCATTAAAGCTCAACAATGTTTACCGTTTGGCAAAATAAGGAAGAAAATCGCTTGGCAAACAAAGAAGAAAAAGGGATCTAAATATTTATCTTTGCCTATTTATATAATAGATAGATAATCTTGATATATGCTCTTTTTGATTCAATAAAAAAATAACAATCGAAAGACTAAAAACTCTGATTTCTATTTAATTCAAATAGATTTATAGAGTACCTTCTTTGTTTGGTTCATTCACTTAACGTCTGTTCGATCTGGAACTAGTCTAAGAATATTAGAAATTTCTCGGTCTGAACATTGGCAGTAGACTTTTCAATGTCCATTTAGACAGCAAATGTATACTATTTGTCCTTGAAGGAATAGCTTAGATTTTGTGAATAAATTATGAATTTGAAAAGGGCAACATGAAAGTTTTGATATTAAATATAAAATACAAAAAGTCACTTGGCATTTATTTCTTAGTTGATTTAATCTCGCACTTAACATTTCCAGCATATAATAATAAATAAATTCATTTAAATTTCGCTCTTAACTGTTTAATGCATTCCAATTTTCTTATATACACTCGTTTACTGAACTATTTGGAATTTATACCGACTTAAATAAATAGGTTGATTTTGCACCAATGAAACGAATTGAAAAAGAAATGCTAAAATAGCAACTTTATTTACACAGCAAATCTTGCATATAAAGCCGTCTGCAAAAGAAAATAACGAAGCTTTTGAATGTTTTTTTTTCGACGTTTATATCATTGAGCCACAATTTCTTAAAACTCTTTCACATTCATAGATGCCAATCTGTAGTTTGTGACCGACAGACATTGTATATGTGAATATGAATGTGTCCCATCAATAGCCTTTGGCCCTATTTTCTGTGAGTACTTGGCTGTGTTTTGTGTTTGTGTGAATCTTGTTGCAAATGGTTATTACAGTTACCATTGATTTTATATGGAATGACTTTTTACCAATATTTCTTTCTTTTACCTGTCTTTATTTCCACTACAAATGTAAATCTCTCATACATTCACTCGCATGTTGTAGAGAGTTTAAAGCAAATTCTACATCGCATTGTCCGATGAAGCTGTACTTGTACTCGTTGCTACACGTTACTTTAATTCGTTTCGTTGCAGCTCACTGAATATTTGGGTCCATAACAATCGGTTATCAATGAATTGTACCTAATGCTTTTTGGAACGCGTTGTTAGCTGACTATTATTACGGGAGATTTTTATTTTTGTACTCATACCACCTTCCACCTGATATCTTTTTTCTATTTGTGTATGACTGGTTGTTATGTTATGCTTACCTGTCTGTCCATCTGTACTTGTATTTTGGTTCATTCTCTTCATCCGTTTATGTCTTTAAATGCTTGGTTAGTTAAAGCTAGTAAATTCTCATATGCCGATACTCACTTAACCCATTAGTAGAAGAGTGATAAAAGTTTATGTTGCAAGTTGCAATAATTGTGGGCTTAAATGTATGCTAGCGTATGATTAAATGAATTGTGATTATGATCATCATGATGGCCGTTGTTGAAATAAATTTACTTTTCGGAAATCATTAAATGAATTATTGGCCTCATGGTTTGCGTGAGCATAATATATATTTTTTTTCGGAAATATAAAACTTGATTCACTATTTTCGATGTATCTTTAAAAGAATGCGATAAGTTTGTATATTAAATAAAATTTTAAAATACCTTCTGTGCTCTTGGATGTTTAAAAAACAAAAAAAATATAATAAGTATTCAATAAGTCATATTATTAGCATTATTCAAAGTTAGAATCCGAATTTTTCTACAAATTCTATAATTCCACAAATTAAACTCTAAAAAAGTCACATTAAAAAATATTATTATTTTTTATTGATCAACTTCACAGTTGGACCTTTATAGGTTCCACCCTTCCCAACCTAATCTAAACTTTATTGGTACATAACTGTAAGCTCATAAAAAACAACAGCAAAAAATTCAATACTTATGTATAAATATAATAATATAATATAATATTTATGTTATTCTTTAAATTAAGCTTGAGGTCACTTTTTTTTTAAATCATCCAAATTTATTTTATCTCAATTTATTTTAATTTGGATAAGTTTTATAAAAAAAGTGATCTAAAGCTTAATTTAAAAAAAATATAAATATTAAAAAAAAGGTCGAAAAATTATAAACTAAAACAATATAATAGAATAAGTTAATTTTAACGTTATTATAGTTAATTAAATAATAGGAAATTCGTCTACAAAAGACAAAAGCCAAGTAAAAATAAATGAAAAACAGTTTGATCTCATAATAATATATGAAATAATTAATAATCAGTGATGGGCTTTCCTAATAACCGAAAGTGATTTACCTTGTAATAATCA
This sequence comes from Gymnocheta viridis, assembly GCA_956483585.1. Lineage (NCBI taxonomy): Eukaryota > Metazoa > Arthropoda > Insecta > Diptera > Tachinidae > Gymnocheta > Gymnocheta viridis. The sequence continues at coordinate 50,676,307 of OY101441.1, read as the reverse complement.
TTAGAAGTAATTGTCGTATTTTAAATTGTTAAATAATACGGTTAAATAGTTGATATTCCTGATAACAAGTATCCACCGTCTAAAATGGTAAAATCGAGCAAAGAATCAGCTGATGTAGCAGCGTCGAAATCACTGATCCGATCTGCTAGACGGATGAATAAATTTTTCCAATATTATTTTCTTAACCAAAATAATTTAAAACTATCAAAGAATTTTTTATATTAAAAAAGAAATTGGTAAAGTCAGATTTAAACTTGAAAAAAAATTTTATTATTATGAGAAAATCAAATTTTTCATTATTAACTTTAATTTTATTTATTTTATAATCACAATTAAATTCATGAGAATAATCTTTATCATGATTATTGAAGCCATCGTCATTTTACTGCAGGGAACAATAAATAACTCCAATTCTATATTCCCTTTTTAGAACTACATATTGCTGATGCATCAAATGAATGGTTTAGAACTTAACTTATTTCTAACTTCCATTCCAGATTTTCCAGTTAGCTGACTAACGAAAACGCCATGTCGAAAACTATGTAATTTCTGGTCCTTGAATTATGTATTCAGAGTAGGAAGCATATAATATCGTTAATTATTTTTAAGAAATATCCTAGCAGTGTCATTACTGAATATTGAATTTCGTTCAATATTGTTATTCGTTTTTCGGGCTCAAAACTAAAGTTAAACAAAACACACATAAAGCTATGATTTCGATGAAACTTTAATATCAGTACAAGGCATTATTGTCATTATTGTCGAAAAACAATGTCATTTAAATTGCCACCTCTAGATCGATTGCAGTAGTCGATACTTTTGCGGCAGTTTTCGATCACTTTTTTGCACATATTGAGCGGTATCTAGGCGATAACTTGACGAATGTTAGTTTTCAAATGTTCCAACATCAGATCCAAATAGACACTGTTTTTGCCGTAGCCCCATAAAAATAAGTGTATTGGTGTCAAATTGCATGATCTTGGTCGCGACAAATTCGGATTATCCGCCACACATTCACTAACGATATTTTCGTCAGTGTGCATATTGCGATGATGCACAAGACTGACCACTTCTCTAATGCCTTCAGTCTCTTAAAATTTCTTCTTGCTTATTTCTTACGCAATAGGTCAATTATAACAACCATAGTCATCAAGTAATGCTCGAAAAGTGGCCACGTTTGAACACCACATTTGTAGTAAGTTTTAACTATGTTCACGCGTTCTTCGGTTGTTAAACGATCCATATTCGTAAATTATAATACTTTTACTAAATAAATGACATTTCAGATGAACGATACTTAACAGCTGACACCCTTGACAAGATTTGAATCCACTAAATGGATTATTATGTATTGTATGTATACTTTTTATCAACTCTTAATTGACTTTTGTAAAATCTGCAGATACTTCAGTAAAAACTTCTCTCTTACTTCCCTTTACTCTGAATAGATAAGCTCTTCCGATTATTATGATAGAAAGTTCTTACGCTCAGTATTGTCGGTTCTTATCACGAGCTTGATAGTGATTGTTTTTTGATGGTGTAAATTGATGTTTATCTAGGAAATTAATAAACCGTATGTCTTTGCGACGAGATTTTTTGTATCATTTTTTTAGTTTGCCAATTTCCAATCACTGAATATGAAGGACAGATAAGCCGAACTCCATGTTTAGCCTAGAACTCAGAATATAAATGTGTAAAATAAATGAAGAACAAGTCTTAATTATTTATACATTGAGATTTAATTAAACAAAAAATATAAGTTAAAAGTTAGTCATGTATTTATTCATTTCTAATAAAAGACAAACTTATTAGCTCCAGCAACAAGTACCATTCGAAAAATCAGGACAAAATATTATTCAAACAACTTGACTTTTAGTTTTTGTTCATCGAAGAACTGCAGTTCCTTCAGGAAAACCTTTCAGAAATAGATAACCGCACGAAAAAAGCTTAAAGATATTTTGAAATCATATAACTGGTTTTTTCTGATTTCACTTCAAAAATTTAGAACATTTATCGTGAAAAAGTAATTTATTATATGCTGGTTTCACTACAAAAGTTTTTATTTTACGAGTCTTAACAATAATATATTACTTTTTTATTTATTATTGCACTTTTACATATTCAGTAATATATTAATTGTTTTACTAAAAACAAATTAAAATTAAAATTTACTTAAATTATGAAAATTTCAATTCAAAATTCAATTATTAATAAAAATTATTTTTAGTAGTGTTCCTAACATTTTTAGTCAGAAAGAATTGGACATGAGACAAAATATTCCAAAGGAACAAGGGAAAATTTTAACACCAATTAATTTCAACTTACACGGCAGATCAGAAACAACGTTGTTTTTCGGGAGCCGCTACACTCTCATCATCAGTGTTTATGTGTGTTTCCATGTATCCATGTATAAAATTATTTTTATTATTATAAATTCCTTTAGTTCCTATAAGGGGCATAGGATTTCCAATCGTTTCTGTTTGATGCTAGGATTTTAACTTCAGTCCAACTTTATCCTGCTCGCAAAACCTCTATGTCCTACTGTCTTCGCCAAATGTGGGTAGACCGTCCTCTCCTTCTACTACGTTGTGAATAACATGCAATGACATTGCGGAATACATTGCCGGGTGGTCTTCATATATATTTGTCTTTGATGTGTGAGTTCCCAGAAGTGTGTGTTGGATATCTTGTTGAGCCATTAGATTTTAGTTTTCTTTTTAGGCATTTGTTGATGAAAACTTACAGGATATTTCACATTTCACAACCATAGAAGAGCACAGACTTCACACACGAACTGAAAATTGTTTTATATGTGAGTGCTATTCGAATGGTATTGTGGAAAGGTTTTTCAATAAACACACAACTTAGAAGTTTTATTTTTACAGTTAGTTACTTTGGTTTTCATGGCTGTAAAAGTTAATGTTCATCCTTTGGGTTAATTGCCACTTTTGGGGTTTTCCAAGTTGATGCATATGGTTGCAACTTTTTTGCAACTTTGCATTGTAGACAAACTCTGCATAAATATACATATTTTGGAAGTCAGCCAACCTCTTTTGAAAGTTCCAAAATAATACCGCAATGAAATGCGGTTCTAAATTCCCGAGCTTTTTTAAAACTTCCATTAAAAATATCTCTCATCCAATGTAACCCGTTGAGTTAACTTATTGTGTTCTCTTCATGAGGTGCAGCAATTCTTCTCCCAGACTAGAAACTAGATGATTGTTCGTCTAACTGTGTTCCCTCTGCAGTATATAATTAATAACTAATTTGTCTCAATTTCACACAGGTCACAATACTTTGGAAATGAATAAATTGATTAAAAACTATTTTAAATAGTAAACTGTGACAAATCGCAAAACCCTAGAATGGGTTAATTTTGATTGCATTGTGTAAATATGTTTAAATTTACTGTTTCGTTGGCGTTTATTCATTTATTTTCATTCTGAAGTTCATATTCATTTTTCTCTTCATTGTTGTTTCATTCAGTTCTCATTGTACATCAACTTCTATCTTTTCGTCGTTTTTCAAATATCAAATGCTTATGTATGTATGAATGTATATATATACATATATGTATAATAGTTAGCCAGGGCGTGTGTGTAGAAATATTTATATGTAGTGTTTGTATGTAAATTATAAATTCCAGGTTCAATTGCACGTAAGCAAGGTTAGATTTGTATTTATTGAAGTTTTTATACCAGAATTATATTTTACTAACTACTACGAAAAAAACCAGAAGAGAAAAGCTTTTGGCAATGAAATAAATATTGTAATTCCAAGCTGGTTTTCTAATTTTTTTTTGTATTTTTTTTAATAGAGATTGTTACTGACACATTGTTTTAAAAATTGACCCTTTTTGCTATTGTTCGCATGTTACATGAAGTGTATGTATTTTATTTTAACTAATAAATTTGCCATAAAGCATTTATTTATCTTTGATCTCTTTTTACTTTATTGCTTTATATTATTTAGTTTTATCTAAATAGTAAATAAATCTTTGCTCCCAGAAAGCCAAATTTAATTCAATTTTAAATGATACCATCTAAAGCGATTGCATATGAATTTGTATGAACTAAACAATTACAAAGACATCAATTTTTATTGTCAAAATATTTCAAATAAATGTTATTTTATTAAAAATATAACAGTATATACTGATATAACATGACAATTGTATAGAACGGAGTTATTAAAATGGCGCTTTTTCACCAGGCATTCACTCCAACAGGTTGTGAGGACTTATAGGGGGTTCGAAAAAGACATTTGATTTTCAATAGCCCTTCATTTTAACAGTTGTCACAACTTAACTAGTAACTTCTTGACAGTTGAGAAGTACAAACTACGTCATTGATGCAAATAGAACGATATACTCTTTAACAATGAAAATCTAACTAATAATTTAACGAAAGCCATTTTGGTCATCATGACGTCGTCCAGCAATTGTGAAACTGGTAGAAAAGTTAGTGATGTGAAGAATCGAACTATTACTGTCGCTTCAGAACAACTCAGAATATTGCTGTTGTAGCCCATAGTGTTGAGGAATTTAGCATTCCACTAATGATATTACACCTGATTTTGCATAAAAACTTAAGTCTTAAGGCTATTAAAAGTTCAGTTAATACAAAAACTCATGCCTACCGACCATCGTGTCTTTACTGATTGGGTCCTTGATATGTATCAAAATGATCTGTAATTTCAGCGAAAACCCATTATGAGTGATGAGGCCCATTTTCTCCTTGGTGGCTGCATTAGTAAGCAAATCTGTAGCATTTTGGTCTCGGAAAAGCCAAAAAGATATTGATGTGAATGATGTTTTTTATACAAATTTTCTATGAAATATATTTCAAACCTAAATTATTTTTTATGGATACGGCTGTAATAATACCCACAACATAAATAACAAAAATAAAGCTAAAATGTAATCGAATAAGTATAAAATATTTTTTGGTACTATTTAAATAGTACTCTTTCCACACAATTAGAAATACTTTGGACATATTGAACTCCCATCACTGTTTCATAAGTATAAATGAATTTTTTTGTGTATATGTATGTCAAACACACATGACACGATTTTAAGTATTCTATAAGTAGACAAACATTTACATTTGCGGTACATTTACATTTACGATACATTTACGATTTCTACGATCAGTTCCCTTATCGCATCTATATCTAAAATGCTTCTGCAAGTGTTTATCATTCTAATGCCAGTTTAAGCTGGACATTAATAATACACAACGTTCATTGTGGTTTCAGCAATATTAAAAAATACACTGAGTGTAATTCTTTGTCAAAACAACACTTAAAATATTAAGATAATTAGAACTAGTTAAAAAAAGATTATAATTAGTAGTAATAATCAAATAAGTTCATAGATTTATATCATTGTGATTTTATTTATTTGACTTTAATATTTAATAAGGGTTTTCAATAAAAATTTATGTATGACAAACGAAAAAAAAAAATATAAAAGTCCATTCATTTAAAATTAAGACAAAACCTACATGCTATTATTATATTAACATGCTTTTAATATATAAAATCACTAATAAAAATGTACTAACCACTCAATATAAAGTATCAAAGGTCAAACCTTTTAAGTATAATTTTTATTTAAAATTATTATAATATCTAACAACTCATACTAATGGACTTTCTTGGCATTAAATAAAAATTATAAACAACAAGCAAAAGTTGTTCTTCTAAGACAACAAAATCTCTGCATTTTATTCGTTCTTATTTTAAGTCTGCCCGCAAAAATTACCTTGAAGCCAAATCACACCGCGCCCAGGGTGTCAGGTCAAGAGTCATGTAAAAGTCTTAGAAACTTTAAGTAAAATTCTGCCCAAATATCCAGCAGCCAGAAGACGAAAAACAGCAACAATAAGAAAATAACTTTTTATGTTTTTGGTTTTGTAAAACACTTTGAAACAATTTGCACCCAAAAATAACATAAAAGTTTTCCAAGAAAACTAATAGAGTTCAAACGAATGCACTCACTCTCAGACAAAGAGACAGACAGATGAATGTATTCAAAAGAAACTTTACTAAGGTCCCCCTTTAATAAACAGCCACAAACTTACATAAATAGTATAAATAGTTTAAAGGTTTATATGGAAAACAGCATATGTAATAAAATTAATTAATAGCATTAGAGCCAAACACATTAGAAATTAAGTGGTAAGGAATATAACAACAGAAAATATTATAATTGTGTGCAGATACCACGATTTGTTAATAAATTATAAAGTAAAATAAAATAAAAATGTATTTCAAATTTATTCCGGAATCCCAACATACTTATGAATTTATGTATTAAAAATAATTCGCCAGCAAATAAATTTTTGTAACATACTCGTACTTCATTAGTAATGAAATCTAGTTGAATAAATATTAAAAAATTAATAAAATGCGTCATTTGATTTACAAAGTTTTTAGAATATAAAAAAAGACCAATTAATAAAGTTGAAGCAATCAGTCATAAAGAATTTCATTACGACAAAAGTAGACTTATACGGTTATTCATGCAATCGACAAATTTATATTTGCATTTATTCACCCAATTATGTTTAATAAGAAGCAACAATATTAAACAATTTAGAACTGTCTTTGGGGTAGACGAAAAGTATATCAGGTTTACATTTTGTTTGGAAATTGTTTCTTTTTGTTAAAATTTTACTAAAAAAAACTCTTCTCTGAAAATTTAAATGGAATTGCTGGCTCATAATTTTGGCTGACCATTTCATGTGGCTAACAAGTCAATTAATAATTTGTTTTCGCTATCAATAGGCGTGGCATAAACTTACCGGTTCAACCACTATTGGAACACAGAGGTTTTAGCATTTCTAACATCCAAAGTTAGAAGACAAGTCTGTGGCAATAAGGAAAAAGTGCTTAAGTCATATTTTATTGTTTTGACTTAGAGCCCTCTTTAACTTTCAAGTGGATTCTTAGAAATTCATAGTTAAAATTGCCAAATTCGTTAGGCACTTCTTCTTATTTAGGTTACATTGTTCTACAGATTATAATTAATATATTCAACTTGAATTATACTAAATTATATGTAAAATTAAGCAGTTATTCCATATGAGATTATAAATCAAAAAAAGATCAGAAACAATTCATTACGCTAAAATTTCCTGGTTACTTCTCAATTTGGAGATTATAAAAAAATATTAACTTAAATTTTGCTTATGTCAACTTAAGCACACATTGCTTTTGCCACAGAAGTGGCATCTATGATGGCCGGATAATACATAGTGGGGAAGTACCAAAATTTTTTGGATATAAGTCAGGTAATTCTTAACGGCTAGTCCGATCACAATTTAAATTCTTAACTATTTATTTTTTAATTATTTTTTAGTTGGTTATATGGTTGAAGATTTATTTATTTTTTAAAGACAAACACAATCTGCAAAATCTTTCTGGCTTGTCTGCGAAAACACCCAGGGTCTAGGCAGGAATCGAACATGCGCTTCCCAGACTAACAGTCTAGTGCACTATCCACTAGTCTACAGGGATCACAATAAAAATTTCCCACAAATATAGCAAAAGAGTGTTTAATTTTATATTAAAAATAGGAACTCTTCAAATTGCCCATAATATAAATTATAAAGTCTCAAATCACTCTACAATTTCTTGTGGTTCGTAATCTTTTGTGTCTTGGGCACTTTTTTATCTATAGAAAACACAATTGAAGCAAAAAATCGTGATATTAAATAAAACGTCTTTAAGAATATGACTTTGTTAAACTTAAAACAATAAAATTATGCATTCATATCTGCGAAATGATCTTTTAATATGTTAAACTCAAACTCTTTATAATGCATTGACATTGTTGGAGAAAAAAGCAAAGTCGCTTTTTTAAAAGACCACAAAGAGAGAAGATAAATTGCTTAAAAAAATTATCAAAATGGTTTTTAAAATTTTAATATCAAATGAAGCTTTTACTAACACCGTATAAAAAATTACCGCCAAAAAAATAGATAAAATCGACAAATTTTACTTCGGAAGTAGTGCATATTCGATGATTTTTACATTTTTATTTCATAAAAGAGATGGGCACTCCTGACGTGGTATATTTCCAGATGTATGGAAGGATTCCATTATAATCTCGTTGTTGAAATCTGGTAGCAAAGCCAAATTCAGTAGCATACCATAACTCTTTGAAAAGCTTATTACTGGTTATTTGTATCATCATTTATCTTTATTATATCATAATCAACATTCACAACTTTGTTCCATCGTGGTTTTGTCAATAAGCAAACTGATGTTGTTTATAGAGATTTCTGCAAGGCATTTGATAAGTTCACTGAATGGATTTTTCGCAAATTTTTTTTAGAATTGGATCAATTCATACCTAACCAATAGGAAACATAATGGCCTATTTAAAAATATTACATCTAAAGCGATTGCCGTTACATCTGGTGTTTCACAAGGAAGTCATCTTGGACCACTCTTTTTTTTCTTTATTTACCAATGATTTACATATTGTAATCAAGAACTCGTTTATTTAATGTACGCTGACGATATCAAAATATTTCTTAGTTTCAGTGACTACAAATATCAAAAGTTACGCTACGAAAATTTAAATTCCTTACACTCCTGATGTGATCTTAACTTAATGCAATTGAATTTTTAAAAATGCAAGTAGGAGCCATTTAACCGGAAAATACTTATTAGGCAGCTATGATCTGGAAACTGTTTGTACTGCTACAAATCTTTTAATATTACTAGATCAAAAACTTTTTTGTTCTGCATTGATTAAAAGTAAAGCTACGAGAAGGTGTCTATTCGGTTTCGTCAAACGTTTGGCTAAGGAATTCGAAACACATTTTTACATCTCCAGTTCGTCCTCTTCTGGAATATGGCCCAATAATTTAACGACACACACATAAAATGTATATTAATTCAGTTGAATGAGTACAAAAACTTATTAATACTGGCTGTAATTTTTAAAATGAAAACGTATCTTTTTTTGTTCGACAGCGTCTTACACAACATAGCTCTCCACTTTCGATTAATATGTATAGAACAAATTATGCTAACTATGATCGATTTATAAAAAGTTGCAGAGATTTCAATGAACATTATTTTTAAGTTTATTTCCCTTTGAAAAATAATTTAATAAAACGTAATATTTTAATTGCATTAAATAATTAAAAACTATTGTATAATTTGTGTATACGTACATATATAAATAGTCTATAGGAATTATAAATTCGTAGACTTAGTAAATAAATAAAAAATAATGATGAAAGATCTGTGGCTGATAGCAAGTTTAAGGATATAGAGAGTGCCAATTTTAAACAAGATATCAATGCTATTGAATATCGATGTGAAAAGTGTGTTGATCGAAAAGAATATTAAATTAATAAATATAGAAAATTGTTCCCAAGTTTGATGTGTTTGCCAAATTATCTGTAGATCTTAAGCCAATATTCTTTGTTTTTTCAAATCTCTTAACATGTGCAGCAACTTTTAGCCTTTTAAACTTAATTTAAAAACATGAATTTATTTTAATTTTCTTAACAATGTGTACAATTAGTTGCCCGCTGATGGGTGACAATAAAAGTTTTTAATAAGTGCTTATAAAAACTATAGTTTTATTTAGAAAACTACGCATAACATTTGTTTAAAGATCTTTGATCTTTTATGTGAGTATTCGGCAGAAGTATAACCGAATCATAAAGTTCTTTAAATCTAAAATAATAGCAATATGTAATTATATGATAAAACTAGAAAGTATTTTACACTCAATCCTGTTTTTACACGGTACATACGTTCCAGGGACCACCGTATAAAAAATTTAATTTTATGATTTTTAAGACATAAAAACAGAGATATAATTGACAAGTTATTGTAAAATATTTTCTTTAAATAAAGAATCACATTTTTAAGGAACGGAATAACTCTGTAGAAATAATATTTTGAAAAAGTGAACAAAAACATAAAAATTCATTTATGTATAACGAAAATCAAAATGTTTTATGCGGTGTTTGTGTCTAATAGTAAGCACGGTCTTTTGTGGTCGCGCAGGTTCAATAACAGTTTCGTCCGAAGCTATGCTTAGTACGTCTGTATTTTCAGGTTCCAGTAGTTTATTTATTTTAACAGCGAATTCAGCTATGGAACGTATTTATCCTACTTTGGAGATCTGCTTGTGCAGCTCCTTGTATTGAGCCATACATTAATTTATACTATTTTTTAATTAATTGTTATTTTAATTGTTAAATGATTTTTCATCCTTAGGAAGCTATCAAAGGATAATAAATTTAGATTTTTTTTTTATATAAAAGTGGCCTCAAGCTCGTTTTTTAAAGTATGTTTAATCCAGTTATGAACGTCATCAAGAGTATATAGCTGCTCTTGTTTGCATATGTGTTGACTACCTAAACTCAAAATTCCCCAAAAAATATTTTTACGCGTGTAAAAAAAGACGTTTAAAAGAGATTATATTTGTTAGCCCTGTTACTTTAAAATCGTTAAAAAACATCGTGTGAAAACAGAATTGGCTGTATGTACTACTAAATAAATATAAAAACACTCATTAAGGCAACGGAAATATGCACCAAGTGAAACGCTGGAAACAATAAAAATGTGATGTTTTTAAAACTACTTTAGTATTTTACTAGGCAGCACTGCTCAACAATTTTGAACAACTTTTTGCGCAATCTCCTCCATTAAGAAACTAAATCTAGTCTCTAAAAGGCCAACCTAGCTGCAATGTTCTTTATGCCAAATTGATTACTTTGAAAATGAATTTTGGATAGAATTAACTGCTTCATAGCACTGGCTGTAGAGCATCATGCTCAAAGTTTTGATCGACTTTGCTTTTTATTAGTTTTAATATATTAAGTATGTAGCACAAAATTTACAACTCCATGTTAATCATATATTTTTCAAAATATTAAGCGGCCACTAAAGACATCATGTCCACACTTTCTTTATGCTTTTCTTGTATATTCTCAAAAATCAAAATGTGTATTAAATATTTCTAAACCTTTTCTAAATTTTCAAATATACTTTTCCGCATATGATTACATAAATGAAATTTGTATGTATGTATGAATATATATATATGTATATATGTTTATGTAAAAGCGAAACTCTCTGTAAAATCTCTCAAATTAATATTATAAATCACGCAACAGAACAACTCATATTAAATTACTCTTTATTATTTGAAAAGTTTGTTTAATTTTCTTTTATATTTTAAACTTTATGGTCAGGTTAACAACTTCCGTTTTGTTGTATTGCCAACAGAACAACAACAACAACAATAAAATAGCAACAAAGCAAATAATTAACAACAAAAAACGAAATCTGAATAAATTTCAAAACAAACAACAATAACAAATAACACTGTAATAATAATTTTAACAAAGTGTTACACACATGAAAAAAGTCTTTAAACACTTCTAACACACTTGAGTGGTGGTGGGTTCGGCTTTAAATTTTCAAATGAATGTTTATTTTTTTTTTACTCAAAAAACAAACATAACATTGTTACCGATGATTTCCGGTTTTATGAAAAGCTCTTTTCACAGCACACTCTTCTTAAATGTTTCTGTTTTTTTTTAACCAACAAGGTTCAATGACCATCAACAACAGTGATGGAAATAAAAGTGATGGAAACTAATTTTATATTTTTTGTTTATAAAAGTTCATTTAAACTATGCAACAAAAAATATATCGACCCCTTAGCGATATATTAACGTAAGCGACAGAACAAAAATTTTTCAGAAGAATTTTAAAGTTCTAAAAATTGTTTACAGTAGATAGAGTTTGATTAAAACGCCCAATTTCTGCGATCCATTCTCACTATAATAAACATATCATACAAATTATTGCATTTATAACGAACTTCAGTTATAACGAATATTTGCTTATAGCGAATACTTTTTCAAATACACCGAAAAAAAAAACTAAAATATGATTTCAATTACGAAACCAGCATATTCAATTTACATACTTGTATGATAAAATATACAAATATATGTCATTTTACTGACGAAGTCCACTAGTCTTTAGTAAAAAATATAGATGATAATTTGCTGGCTTAGTATGTTGCTTGATAAGAATTTAAGCTTTAATTTACATAAAATGCATGATCGTAAATACGGCTAAAAGAGTATTGAGACTCATTAAACGCTGAAGAAATCTACTTCAAGATCTGCATCTTATAACACAGTTATAATCCTGGTGCTTGTATTTGAACAATCGAATTCCGGTAGTTTAGCAATTATTTGCTAGAGTTTTGTTTTTTCATTGTTCATAGTTATTCAACAGCAGTTACGCATTAATAAATACATACATATATTCATATAAATTTAAAACGATGCATTTCCTTAAAAAATATTAAGTGCTAACATTTTGGAAAAAACAGTTTCTTTTATTTTGCTTCCGAATCCATGGAGCTCAAATTATAATCTTCCATCTTAAGTAAATTATAGCTCTTGTTAAGCTTCCTATTTAAAAAATAAGAGAACATATGTACATGTATATAGCACCCTGGTTGGTGCTTTTCAAATATTAATATAGACTTCTCCCTTGCATATACAAATAAACGAGAAAGGAAGTTATCTTTGAAATTCAATAAAAATTCTTGGAATTGATTAATGTCAAATGTCATGGTCAGTTTTTTGCCGGTGGTTCTTTTATGAACGAAAAAGCTGGTTTTGCTGTTCTTGGTGAGAAGCTTTCAACATCTAGTAAATCTTTAGCAATTAAAACATGTCTACAAAATTTTAAAAACCTTTTTAAAAACACTTATTATGTCAGTATAGTAAAAGCGCCCTCGAAGTACTACAATATCAATTTAATAACAAAATGATTGTACAACAATTAATAATATTAATTACGTCCCAACCTAATCACAAAATTATCCTTCTGTGAGTCCCTAGCCACCTGAACCTAGGCGGAAACGAAAAAGTTGGCCAGCTCGCTAAAATTTTTTTTAAAGAGCAACGTATCCACTGAATATAAATTTCAATATTCAGACTATAGGCAATACATTTAAAAATCTGGAATGATTTATGGAAATATAATAACGAAACAAAATTATTAAAAATTCAAAGAAACATATCGCACAAATTTAGAGTACCCAATATATCAAAAATTGACGTTTTTAAGCGAAATTTACTAAAAATAGGCCACTGTTTATTCTCACATAAATATGTTATTGAAAAGACTCAACACCAGCCTGTGGATGAGGACAAACGCGAACCATCTCTCACATACTTAATGAATGCAGTCTTCTGCATGACAAGCGTAAAAAATATAAAATAAACGACACTAATATCCTTCTAAGAGAAAATTAATTCGAAAATATTAAAAAAATTTTCACGGAAATCAAATTTTGTAATTCGATTTAATATATAAATTACAAATATATATTAAATATAATATAGGTTTCCATGTAAACTTATTGACCAATATAACCATATTGTGTTGGGGCCTCTAAAATACCAAATAAATAATAATAATAATAATATTTTATTTACTATTTAGTTGTATTTTTTCTTCCACGGCTTTGCTTCGTAAAATACAATTTTTTGTTTCAATTCGTCAAACAAAATATCAGCGCCTCTAAAGATTCAATATTTGCGTTCTAACTATTCGAAATTTTATCCATTCCGTAGAATGTGTACGGAGTTGACCAATAAACTGTTATATTGATTTCACATATGATATGATCATATTTATTAATTTTAATTTATACTTTTTATTATTTCAAAAATTTAAATACAATTTTTATTTCATTTAAAATATTTTTAATTTTGCTAGTCTATAATAAAATGTTTGTATGGATATTAGGGTGGGTCGATTTAGCAATTGATATGAGAAAAAAGTTCCACTACGACATATAAAAAAACATTTTCGAGGCTCCCAAATTTAATTTTGTGACTTTTTCTCAACTTTAATTTTTAAGATTTTTTAGTAGGAATTAAAAGAGAATTGGCTAATTTCATTTTTTTAATATTACCTTTCCAACGTGCAATTTAGTACTGACTTCACCCAATATATGGACCATTCTTGCAATTTAAATCACAAATAGCATTCTCAAAAAAAAATTAAGCAATGAGTCGTTCTGTAATTGCTAAACACGTAATTTCCTAAAGCAAAAAGTATTTTCTATCAAAAAATAATATATTTTTATACCATCTGCAATAACCAAAGCGTATCCTTATAGCCGCACCAAATGGTGTGGCAACTCCCAGCGGGAGTTTTCGAGTCTTAAAAGGCCGTAATGCATTAATTGACACATTTAAAAACTTACAGTAATTAAAAGTGGTTTGGTTAGAAATTGTTGCAAGTATCAGGAAACTTTGCAATACTTCTAATGTAAAACTATGACGCAAAATAAAATGGATAAACAAGTTCTTCATATTACACACATATGTATGTATGTCCATGCAAACTCATGTGTATGTATGTTTGCATGTAGATTTAATGATTTCCAATAATCCCTGATAATGAGGGCCAGTATGTAGATACAATTGTATGAATAGTACAACAACTTAAACAAGTTATTTCCAAATTTTATTTTTTGCTGCTGACTGTTTGTATGCTGAGATTGATTTTATAGTTTAAGGACAAACACACAAGCTAGAAAAATATACACACAACCATACAAAAACGGACATAGCCGCGGGCGGTATGTCGTGTGTATAGTAGTAACAACAACAAAGACCAACAAGAAAAAAGGGACCGAAGTAAAATTACTAAAGAATCAATTTTAACCACCACCACTACCGTCTTATGTAAAGGATGCCTTTCATTGTAGAATGCAAAAGCAGAGCAAGCATGTGTGTGTCTGTATAAGCGTGTGTTGCAAGTTTCATGTATAAGTAATAATTTTTGTGTTTTTATTTGTTTTATATTTTTTCAGGCTAAAAAGAAAGTTTGATATTTTGGTTATTGATATGATGATGGCTTGTGCCCAAAAAAAGAAATAAATAAATAAAAAATATTCCTCGTGTACAAGAGCAACAAATATTAAATAATGATTCTTCACTCTTTCACGGTCGAACTGTAATTTTTTTGGAGCAACACTGGATGTTGCGAGTTTTTGTGTTACAGTGTTACGGAGGTGGTGTTAAAAGAAATTAAAGAATATATGAGTTAAAGTTGAAACAAAGGACCGGTGCAAATTATTTTCATTGAATTCTGTCTTCAGCGTATCTTTTTGCTTCACTCCATGTGCGATAAGCTCGTTTTCTATTTGACGCTGCCATGTGTTTGCAGATCTTTCTCTACTTCGTCTGCCGTGAGGATGGTACTCAAGGGCCTTCCTTGTAACGTCATCATGGCTTTTCCTGAACGTATGACCTAACCAGTTCATATTTTTTATTCGAATGCCAGTAGTAATGAGGTTTTGTTGTGTTTTCGCTGGAGATCATTGTTTTATAATAATTGAGGCCAGAAGGCATTTAATATTTTACGCAAATAGCGGTTAACAAGTCCTTGGAGTGCATTTGTGTCTTCTCTACTGACTTTTAACGTTTCGCAACCGTATAATAATACTGATTTCACGTTAGAATTGAAATGCCTGATTTTCATGCGTAGAATTATGTGCTTTGACTTCCACACTTTTTTTTAGAGCGGCAGATGGTTGAATAGCCTTTGCAGTGCGGTAGGCTATGACCTCTTTACTACCGCCAGAAGAAGTTAATATGCTGCCGAGATAAAATAAATTATCGACCTCTGCAAGCGAGCTTTCAAAAATTTTCAAGGGTTTCGTATTTTTGTCTTATAGCGTTTTTTAATGTAACATTTTCCCCTTTTTTTATTGAAAATTTGCAAGTAGTGAGTTTATTTGAAATTATTGTATCATCAATTAAGAGGCAAGATTTTTATCTTAAGAAAATTTTTAATAACAATTTGTTTGATAAAAAGTAAAAGAAATGTTACATTTTAGTTGGAAAAGAAAACGGCATTAGATATGTTAACCATTAGACCGGCTTTGGATGCATTCTCAACAAGGATGTTAAGCTTGCTTTGCGTACTGTTAAAGCTGTACGAGCGTAGTCGAGATCGTCTAGTCGGTCCTGTACCACAATCACCTTTCATCGATTCTTCTATGACAACATCTAGAACGGTGTTAAAAAGAAGAGGTGAGAGAACACAATCTTGTCTCACACTGGAAATTTGTCACTTAAAAGTCCCTCGTGCAGTACTCGACAAGATGCATTATCATATAAGCATTTAACAAGTTGTATCAGTGGTTGTGGAATCCCTAAGCATTCGAAAGCGCCCCATATGTCCGGTTAGCGTAACGTATCAAAAGCATGTTCAAAGTCTATAAACAACAAGTATAAACCAGATCTTCACTCAACGGACTCTTCTACTATTATTCTTACACTACAGATATGATTTACACATGATTTACCCCTTTTGAACCCGGATTGTACATTCCGAATTTATATACTTATGTATAAATATTTTTGTACTCAGTTATGGGATTGGCATCATATAAAGAAAATTTTAAGGTCACAGAATAAAATTCTATCTACAATTACATCCTCTCGCTGATATGTCGCAAATTCGCGCATTCACAATGATCTAAAATCCACATCCTTATAACTTTGCTTCACTTAACAACAAAATAATGAAACTTAAATCATAAAAATATTTCAATATGTGAAACTGCATATTTTAGTACAGATTCACTTGCTCATTGTCTCATCAATATCACCGAGCACTTCCATAGAGAGCTGACATTTAGTACAAAAGTAGGCCTATAATAAGTTAGAAGAAAAATTAAATAAGAGGAATTTTTCATCAAGGGGGGACTAGAACGACGCCGCTTATTTTTAAGGGTCTCTTCCACTTCATCTGGGAAGATGAAATTTAGTGAATAAAAATTTTGAAAAATTAACTAATGCCAATTTTTTATCAAAGTGGACGTCTCTTAAAATAATAACTTCGAAAAATGAAATCAAATCCGCACAAAATGATTAATGTCAAAATAAAAGCAATTTCCTATCCAAAAAGTTCGGCCTTTAAAACTACTGAGAATGTAAAGTGACACTCAAAACAAAAAATCAGACCATTCATACTGAAATCAATCCCAAGCATTGTTAAAAGTACGGTCATCCCATATTTACTTAAATCAATTGCTGAAAGATTGATTTAGTACGAACTCAAGCAAGTTCTCGATCTTTTAGTTGATTCAAGATTTTTCACGTGATTAAAGACTTTTGTAGTCATTTTAAGAAACTCCTGGATTTGTTATCGAAAGTAATCTCGTCTTCGACTTGGTTAAAGTACATTTTATTGTTATTTGTACTCAAAATTATGAGTACGACTCGCACTCAAAGTAAGTAGAAAATACTTGATTTTAGTACGGCGTTTTTCTTTCTGTGTATTATATCGAACTTTCACATCATTTAAGAGTAAATTCCCTATTTGCCAACTATCAAAAAATGTTACTTAAATTTCCAAGGTGATTAATTACTATGCCCGTAGTTTTTCTGGTCATAATTTGTATAAATATGATTTGAAATTTCAAGTTAAGTGTAAACCTTTCTTTTATAAATATATTTAGAATATTGCCTCATATTCAAATCTTTTTAAATATACTAAACGAAATTTAGCCTAACAGTAATAACTTTTTAATGAAAGAGTTATATTATTTTTCATTTGAACTAAATGAGAATTATAACATACAGCGTCATCCAAAAAGACGTTTCATTTTCAATTAACCCACCATTTTAACAGTTCTCATGACCTGCAACTACTTGACGAAAGACAAAAAATCTCTGCCATTAACAAAAACAGAAATATATGGAGGGCTCAGAACTGAAGTGAACCAAGTCAAAAAATATGAAAAATTGCAAGCCTAGTGAGAAATTCTCCGCAAAGTTTAACTCTATTTACTGCTGTAACGGACTTACAGCCATACCTAAAGAAGAGAGTTGAGCGTCACGTTAGCAACAGGGTACGTATTTGCAGTACATTCAGATTAAATTTTTTTTCTTAGAATACATTGAAAATACGTACCCTGCTGCTAACGCGACGCTCAATGCTCTGATTAAGGTATGGTGGTAAGTAAAAAAGTGTTTCACTACGAAAATAGTGAAAATTTCGAAGCAACAGTTCACAAAACTGAACCATTTTTGAGTCTTTGTCCTGCAGCACCTTCTCGGTGAGCAATTTTGAAACTGGTGGAAAATTTTTATCTGTTTTAACAAGATAATGATGTAAAGAAACTAAGACATGCACGTTGATCAAGAACAACTGAGAATATTGCTTTTGTAGCCCATAGTAACGGGAAAAACCCAGGTTTGTGAATTTCTCGTCGATATTTGAAATTGGGCATCCCACAAACGATATTACACCGTAGTTAATATTAATAACTAATTTTTCGACCCTTTCTTAACATATTTATATAATTTTCTAATTAATTAACGAGCGTGAGGTTAAAGGAGTAGCGATATATAAATAATGAATTTGGATGTTTTTTATATAAAAGTGAACACAAGCTCGTTAATTATTTAGAAAATTATATAAATACACCATATTAATGTTTTTGGTGGCCAAAATTGAAGATATTTAGGTGTTCATTTTCAACCAGACGGCGCTAAGTGCTGCACATTCACAATACCGTCGCTCTTTTAAGCGAAAAGTTTCCGGACCATGTGATCTCTCCTATAGGTAATCACAATCGGTCACATAGATCTTGTGATTTAACACCTTTAGAATTTTGCCTTTGAGGATACGAGAAAGACAAGGTCTATGCAAATGACCCGTAATTGTTTCAGGACCTCAAAGATGGAACTCATGAAGTTATCAAGGACAGTCAGCTGCAAATGTGCGAGTTGGTGATGGAAATTTTTATGAAAAGAACAAGCGTAGCCGTGGCGGCCATTTGACTGATATTGTTTTCCATTATTAGTATAAAAATCCGCTCCATATTAAATAAAAATCCATTGATTTCGCTTTAAAACACTAATTTTAGAATAGTGACACAATATGAAAACTTTTATTGGATGACCATATACATTACTAATAAATATGCCTAATAAATATGCCTTTCGGACCCAGTATGACGTTCAGGTAGTGTTTATACACCTTCATGCACATACGAATACATACATATAGTGAAAAGTTATTTGCTTTTTGCCTTTTCATACGTGAGAAATTTGGTTAAATACCCGCGTATTACAGTGCTTTTCACAATTTCTCAAAGTGCCTTTTGAGTTCTTTTGTACAAATAAGAAATGTTTTTAGTTAGAAAAATTTGCTAATTCTTCTAAGGTTTTCAGTAGTATATGTATTAATTAATCCAAACTAAATGTATATCCACTAAAATGCCAATACAGGCCATATAAAATCCTGTTAACATTTTTAATATTTATCTTTTAATAAATGACTGCGGTGCAATAAAGGAGCGATGTGTACATGCTCCTAACTATTTTATTTTTTGGTTTTTATATACACACATACATATGTACCAAGTACAAATAAATTTTTTAAATGTATTTTATAGTGCTTTTTTACCCTTTTTGAAACAGCTTATAGTGCTTTTGTTCTTTCTAAAGACACCAACGCTGGTTTTTTGTCATCGTTTGATTGAAACCAACACAAACTATTTGTTTACATTAATAAGAATATAGTTGCAGTTCAACCATATTGCAGTTGTTATATTTAGATTATAATTAAGAATAGATAAAGCCAAACTAGAATTTGTTTATCAGGACTCTCGCCATATTTAAAATATAAAAAAACAAACAATATATTCATGGCAATATGATTCTTGTCGCAACCACTGCTGACACAGTTATTTATAAGCTTATATTTTCTCTGCATGTGAGCAAAAAATCCTTTTTCAAAATCTATTCCATTTCGAAGGATATTGAATCTTTGTAATGTTCAATAAAA
Source organism: Gymnocheta viridis (assembly GCA_956483585.1). Taxonomy (NCBI): domain Eukaryota; kingdom Metazoa; phylum Arthropoda; class Insecta; order Diptera; family Tachinidae; genus Gymnocheta; species Gymnocheta viridis. Next base: position 50,656,417 of record OY101441.1, on the reverse strand, counting down.
ATTCAAAAAGTTTTGTTTGTTGAGGGTTTTTAGTCAATCCATATACATGCATTCTATTGGCGCCAATGCCAAATCATCAGTAGACCTTAAACCATATTTTTAAAAAGTTTCAAACCTCTAATCTTTTTTGGAAATTCTAATAGGTTTTTTAAAGCTTCTGTATAAGATAATAGTTCAATAAAAAACGTTGGAGAACAATATATACTAATAACATAAGTATTCCAACAAAACACGGCTTCATATACGATTACGAATAATTTTTCTAAGTTCTAGGAACTTATAAAACAACAGAGGTCTTAGGAAATTGTATGTGGACACTCAGTTGTGGCATCATTAAGTCGTAATCGCAATAAGTATTAATAAAACAAAAATTATTAAAATAATTCCTAAAAGCGCCCTCGAATTTCTTTGTGCCTATTGTTGATGTTGGCTCATTATAACAAACAGACTTTTTTTTATTCGCCAAACTTAAGAGGAGATACGGACAATGATTGCTGCTGCTCCCTGTTTCATTTGATATAAAATATTTACACTAAAAAATAGATGAACGGCAAAGAAAAAACAATAAATATGGCATAAATAGAATAGACACGTACCAAAATCAAACCGAATGTGTCACGCTCAATGAACAATCAGCAGGGGCAGCAGCCCAAAATGACAACAGCAGCAAAACTGTTGGAGCATCAAACCTATTTTTGTATGATGTAACGCAACAGTTTCATGTACACACAAATATCATCAACAAGAAGCAAACGTTTAGATAAATTTACTTACGAATGACGTTGTGTAAATGGGGTGGTAAAATGGGGCTGCGCAAAAGCTGATATACAGCTCTCCCTTTATTTGCTTGAGTTGCAACCTTCATCATTACGATGACGTTAATAATGATGAATGTAGTTAACGAACTTTAATGTTCGCACGAATTGAATACACTGATTTTAACGAGCACTATGCAGTCGTTAAGCTATCAGAAACAACAACAGCAACAAGAAGAACATTAAGGCAAGCAAGCAACAGGCTCACACACAATCTCTATTACACAGGAGAACATTTCTACTACTGTTATCCGTTTGTACCGTTATTCCAAGTTAAAAAAGCAACTGTTTCATGGGTTTTACTCTTTTCTTTTTTGTTCTATTTTTCCTTTCTTTTTTTCTCTCTTTCTTACGCTCTTTCGATTTTTTCTCTTCTTTGCTTACTCTCATTGATGCAAGCAAATAAATGAAAAAAATAACAAAACCCGTTAGAAAAGGGGGTTGTTTGAAACAGCATCGACCATAATAATAAAAATAATAATAACAACAACAAAAAGCGTTTGTTGACATGAATTGAAAAGCTGTGTTTTCTTTTGTCGTCTTTTGGCATCGTGTGTTGTTTTCGTTGTAAATGAAAAACAGTTGTTGTATCATTCGTTACGGAACTCTCAAGGCGGAAGTATCTGTTCGTGTCAAGTAAATAAAAGTACAAAAAATGGAAAAGCATGGAAATACACTGCAACAGTTGATATATGAAACAAACATGTGTTTAACATTTAACGGGCTCTTAAAATCGCTTTCGCCACTGACGGTTATCTGATTACGTAGAAACTAACGATATAACAGTGATAAGGTTATAACAAAAGCCGTTATCAATTAATAAAATGGTATTTTAGTAACAAAACGTTTTTATTTGTTGTGGGTTGAGATAGTCTACGTACGAGTACAAGCATTTAATTGGATTAGCTCAACCCACAGCATACATAAACTTTTTGAAATTAAATAAAAAGAATGTCTCAGATAATCAATTGAATGAACTATTTTAGTAAGTTTAAAAAAAATCAACAAATACTGTAAGCAAATAATTTATTATAGAAACCAAATATTGAAACAGATCTGCTGTAAGTTAATAAATATTTGTGAAAAGTACAACATATTTTCCAAAATAATTTACATCTACAAAACAAAACCGGGCTCGTTAACGAAAATATTTATACATACGACTACGAGTATGTACGTATTAATAACAGATTAAAGAATAAATCGGATTTATTGTAAATTAAGAATAAAATTATTCTGTTTGATATTTATATCACAAAAAAAACTTAAAAAACTGAAGCTGCCGTTTTTAAAAATGAGAAAAGAATTTAAAAAGAGGTAATATTTAATAAACTACACTTGGACATTTCTTTTAATTATGAGTGTGCTCGTGAAATCAAATTTTTAGCGCGTAATCAAATAGTTGTACAATAGTGCAGTGAGTACAACATTTGACTTTAGCAATTCCTTCAAAATCATTTACTTACATATATATGTTTTTAATTGGATATTCCATGACTTCTAACTATTGATATTTCGAAGTTTTTATTTGTGATACGGAGTAGTAAGTTCTTGCCTCCCATGGCATCGCCATAGTAAAGTAATGAGTTAAAAAATTAAAGTGGAAGTAGTGAAAAGTATGTAATTCATATGTTTGTTAGCATTTCAACTAATTACTTTACCACAATGTTTTTTTACTGGATAGCGCTGGCCTCATATATTAAAAAAAGTTAGCAGTACCTTTCTCACGTGCGGCTCTCCACATGAAGCGGAAGAATAAACATACGTGATGTTACCAATTTCGGTAATATTTGTTTTGGTCTTAGCTATATTTGAACTTACAACTTAAATACATTTGACCTTATTCACAAACGATTAATAAAGTTAATGTCTGTATTAAAACCGGTTTTCCTATATAAAAATCCAACATTAAACCTACAATAACTTTATTAATCGTTTGTGAATAAGGCTAATTATATTTTTATGGTATTTTTAACGAGTTAAATACTTTGAAATTTGCTTTCCCCAGCAGTTATCCGACACTTCATTTGAAACGCTTTGTGGCTTACTGATTTCTTAATACGCGATAGAATAAATGCTTCCAGACTATATCGTTCCTTTATTGCAATCTAGTCATATCTCACAAAACATTATTTTCACCTCTTGAGGCGAGAATATATTTTTTATTTTTCCATTGATGTTTGTGTAAATTAATAACTTTAAGCTCGTTTTCTGATGAACAAGTATTATTATTTTGCAATTACATAGCGATATAATATATTATCACAATAACTTATTTACAATTAAGTATTTGAAAACAATATTATATTACGCTTAATAGTGTTAATACTAAAAGATAAATTCATTGAATTATAAGGATTATTATAATCGCAACAAAATCTTCCAAAAGGATAATCAATATTACAATAACTTAGGCGAAAAAATTCCACGTGCAATGGCTTAAGATTTCTACTTGGACGCGTATGAATATTGAAACATTTATTCAACTTATTATTAAATATTCAAACAAATGAGAGCAGACATTGTTTTATTATTAACGTCATATTATATCTCAGAGTACTTTGAATTTATAAAGTCTATAATTCAAATGCAACAAGTTTAATTTTGTAAAAAGGTATATTTGTGAAACTAAATATGATTATTTTGTAAATATAGATATTTTTCGATACAAAATATCTTCCAATGTTTTTTTTAAGATGTAAAAAAATCAAAAAGGAAACGTACTTAAGTATTAATCAAACCAAAAAAAGTTTGTCTTAAGTAAAACAAAAAAAAAATAAAAAATTAGAAAGGAAAATGGTACATGAGATTAACCAACGTGTAGCAATTGATTAATTTAACGTTAAAATTTAAAGATTGATAGTAGTAAAGTTTTGTTTGCTTTAAAAACAAACAAACAAAGTCTTTTATTCTTCTTCGGGTCATAACTTGTACAAATACGAATTGGAAGTCACATTTAACCGGGCCACCTAAACATTGATGGATACATGGAAACACACATGAAAACTGATGATGGGAGTGTAGTGGCTCTCACTTTGGATCCCAACTTTTAATCAATAACTTTAAAAATTCTATATAAAACGTTATTTAACTAAATATCCTCGTTTCGCTAGTTAACTCGGTCTATCTTCTTTTGTCGCCAGCACCTGGCAAAATAGTTTACAAAACAGCATCTAATACCAGTAATTTTTACATAATTATAATATGATTGAAAGTAATCATTTTAAAATCTTTCCCCATCAATTGATGCTATTTTTGTTTTTAATGTGTGAAATAATTTGTTAGAGTTTCTTATTTTAACAATCGTTCGTCAAAATTTTATTATTTTCTTTGTTAGTTTATTTTTTTCACGAAACTGTGAGAAATATGATGTAATTTTATACCCAAAACATTAAATTTAGTTTTATAGCGAAAACTAATTATACTTTTTCAACAATTAGTTATTGTTGTTTTACTTCAAAATTGCTTTAGACTACTAACAAAATGTTTCAAAGCAATTACCATATAAAACAAAAACATTCAAAATACGGTAAAACGAACGTCAATTTAACTGCCTGTTTTTTAGAATATGTAAACAATATTATGAGGAATTTTATATTGAAAATAAAAACAAATTTTCGTAATTTATTGTTGTTTTGAATATTAATTCTAACTTACAATTTTGTTTTCATGTTCTTTATAATGTTACATTCGTTATACCGAATTATAAAAATTAACTGCTTCTGTGATTATATTTATTTACATTTAAATATTACAAATATGATTAAAAACTAAATTCTAACTTAGTTTACAGAGCTTGATAGCAAATAACTTCGTTAATACTCATAGTGAAACCGACCAGGGTACTTTTAGAAATATCAAAAAATTACAAGCATCTCTTTAAAACACTTTTATAAACATGTAGTAGAAATGGTTTGAAAAATTCTTGTAAGAAGAGTTGGTGTATTTCATCAACATCGTAATCATCATTTTAATAAGCAATTGAAAACTTATGGAATCTATCAATTCATGTATATTCTGCTTAGAACCTTTTTGTCATCATCACTGGCATCAAATGAAAACTAATGAACATATAATCGTAACCACTCTCCCACATGTTGCTTACAAACGATAAGCTTGAACCCATTTACTCATGTGCGCTGATGCGATATCAAATTCCAACTGCAATAGACCGTAACAACGTGACAACAAAAGTTGAGACTCAAACGTGCAATCACATCAGGGTTGGAACTTTTTTATTTTCTACTACACTTTTAATTCGTAGCAAAGCAAAATTTTTAATATCATTTAAATTGTGTACTTTAAAATTTTATTTACTTAAAACATGAGACAAAGTGCCGGCCAAGTATAGACTCTTAACAAACATTCATACAAAAAATATTATAAAGACACATGTAAAACAAAATTATTATATTATATAGAAAAATATTCTAAATAGAAAATATATATGTATTATTTTTTATGTGTAGGAGGAATTACTCAAACATACCACAACCGCAACGGGTGCCTTTGTGGGTCCCCTTGTGTGCATCAGTAGATGATTGTTCAGTCAACTATTGGGTCGACTAATCAATCAGCGAGACTGGCACCGTCACCAGCATTAGCTCTAGACTTCAGTGATTCCCGGCAGTCGACTCACAGTTGTCGATCAGCATTTTCATCACTAAGTTCTTAGTAATCGCTGGCTACTCTCTTAGAGTAAGTTCAACCTTTGCACCCACATCTAAGTTCGGCCAGTGCTCCTGGGCTTAATGCCAGCCGATGCTAGAGACTATACGTGCGCTGCTGTTTTGGCTTCCATCTACCAGGCACAGTCTATAAATATCTTCCTTAAAAATTTTGATCTTAGCCTGATGGTATCTGCAGTTTTCATCTCTTATTACTGACTGTCTTTACGTGTATTCCTCTTTCTCTTCACCCTTTCAAGTATTCACATGATCCACATCAAGTCAGAGTCTTCAGAGCCAAAGAAATTTATGGTTAAACTTAAGAGATTAACTTCAACGGCCTTAGCTAGACGTAATTGTTCATCTCCCTCTTGTCAGCCAAAAACTACTCCTACTTCGGTTCCTCTTTCGTTACAGTTTTCGCGTTTATACATGATCCGCATGGACTCGGAGTAACATCACAAGATTTACCGAACTAAAAAACTGTATCGTTTCTGCCGGATACGTGACCCAGTTCGCCTTATACCTGGAGTGAACTCGGGGATTAACATCTTCACCACATCGCTGATAATCGAGTTACTTCCAGTCGTATAACTTACAACTTGTTTAGTTAGCACTCCTGGCCAGCTGTAAGCCAACCAGGATCCTGCTTTCGGTTACTTCCACGTTGAGGTACTAACCGCGCTTTCGAAAGGAGACCAGAAATGCCAGCTGACAGCAATAATAAAAAAACAGTCGTCATGCAGAACTTTAATTTTTTCTGGGGCTGTTGAAAAAGTCCCTTGTTTTCTTCTAAAACTCAACTGCTTTAAAACTGGTCACCTGTTTAGACTCTCATGCTCAAATAATTCTTGCAAACAACAAGCGAGGGAGCGAAAGACGGACAGAAAGATGTGTATTTCATTTGAAATAAAAAAATTAAAACAACGGCACCAAACAGGAGGTGAATTTTTACAAATAAAGCAAAAAATATTAATACTTTTAGTATTGTATTCATTGTATTGATGAAATAAAGAATTGTTTGCTGGGCTTAAGTTTCGAATACCATTAGACTTCAATAGACCATTTGATTGTTGTATTTTTTTTATTATTAAAATAATTAATTTGACTACTTGCTAATGCAGCACACCCGCATCACTATTCGAGTCTTGAAATAACATTCAATGAAAGCAAAACTCTCTTTTTCGGTTCAAAAATAGCGGAATTTTGAGCAAATGTAGATTAGAAAAATGCATAAACTAATTGAATTGGTCTAAAAGTACTTTTTAGTAGATACTGTTTTGATGTCCTTCACCACAAAATTTAGATAGGTGATATTTAAGTTTGCCATTCATTTGGGACCTAATAGAAATATATTCTGAATAATTTTGAGATAGAGGACATGAATTAACGGTGTATGTCTGTCTACCTGTCTAAATGTGTGTATTTGTATGCCTATTTGTCTGTCTGTCCGATAATAAATGAAACAAAATCCTAGCCCTAGACAATTTACAATCCTGAATGATATATCGATCTATTGGAAGTTGTTCGAAGATTTATGCCAAGTTGGTCTATGAATGACTGACATGTAGCCAAAACCCAATTGTTTCTAATGTTATGCTCGTAATAATATATGTCCCCATATGTCTCATGTTCGTACGGAATAAAGCTTATGATTGTGGGAAGCACTCTTATATTTCAATAATATTTCTTGCTTAAAATTTAAAATCTAAATTTTCCGTGTCTGATACTCCCAAAACAATGAGAAAATCTTTAATAATTTATCAAAATATACACAAGTATGTGTTAGAAATATCACCAGCTTAAATTGGCGCGTTTAATTGCGCAGCAACGATAATGTTCAACTGCACTAAAAGTGAGTAAAACAAAATAATTTAACTTTCAGATATTTTATATATATTTTTGGTATAAATTGTAGAATATCTCAGAGAGTATGTGTGTTCAATTTTAATGTCAGCGAATGGAAATAACTAAACAAATATATAAAAAACAGTAAATAAAAGTGCACTCACTTAGTTTTTAGATTGTTCTGCTTGAATAGTTCGATCAAAAGTACTACGAAACTTTTTATAACCAACAAATAATGGTGATTTTTAGCGATGACTTAACAAATGAAATAATAAAGACTAAACGATAATAAAATCTTTATAAAGTCAAACAACAAAACGTTAAACAGAGAGACAGGCCAACAGTCAGGCATACAAAAGCAACAATTGCTGTGTTTGATGTTGGCGTTTGAAGTATAATCATACTACACGCCCTCATAAATTAAATAATTAAAATGTTTTAATTAAAAGTCGATTTTTATGTATGTGAGACTATTTTCTACGAAATTCTTAATAAAGCAGGGACACAAGTTTTATTATTTTGTGAACATTTCAGTTTCAGTTTTTTCTTTTCAAAAATATTAATAAACAATTAAAAGCGTAAAAACAATTTAAAGTCATTGCACTTGAACTAGATGATGTGCATACGGGTGAAGTAGTGAACCAGGTAAAGTTGACTTGGTTGCACTGTTAAATAACTTCAAAGTGCTTAAGGACGAAATTTGTGAAAAAAATATTTACTATTTTCTAAACAAAACTCTCAACATTAATGGTGCATAAAAGTGAATAACCACAACTATTTTACGCGATTATTTTTAACTTCCTTTAACCCAAAAACATAATTGCCAATAATCCACTTTCAAAAATGTTTCCCTCAATATCCTATGAAATGTTTAAACACATTTCTTTTAAGCAATATTGAGTGCATATCCTTCAATATTTCTAGTACATATATATAAGCCTGATCTCTTCTTTTAATTTCGCCCTTGAGGTCCACCCTATTCTCCTAAAGGGGATCTCGGGAATAATGCCGTATAATCGACCGTATTCTAGTAATTAAATAAAAACGATAAAATAAAAAAAACATTCTAAATAAATCCCTCTAAACTCTCTTACTTAGCTCTTTCTTATTACAACAAATATATAGAAAAAACTCTGTCTCATTTCTATGCAAAAACAAAGTGGACAAAAAATGTGCACACTTTGTTTATTTTTCAACTTGAAACTGCATGTGCAATGAGTGTGCATGTATTAGTAGCAACTTTAAAAGCTTATAGCTACCAAAATACTAAACCGAGTTAAATAAAATTAAGATTGTGCACATCTGTTTAAAACCCCCATTAAAAAAATATAAATCTTTCCAAAATCGGTTGAGTATTACGGCCGTAATAGGGATATAAAAAAACGTGTTTGCCTATTGATAATATAGATAATGAAATAACAACATCTTCTTGTATAAGAAAAAAAAAACAATCAGGGTTGTCACAGAATCCAATGTAGTCGAAACTTTATTTGAAAAGAGGACAAAAAAATTCTTTTGTGTGATGAATTTCAATGTTATTGTGTTTAAGTTCAAACCAGATAGTAATTCTAGATTTAACATAAAACCGATAACATTGAAATTCATCACACAAAAGTATTTTTTGTCGTCTTTTCAAATCCAATACCGACTACATTGAATTCTATGACAATATTGAATAACTTCATAAAATAGTCTTGATTGTACTTTTTCATGTGACACCAAAAATTTCAATTTAGGTTGGAATTTGGGGAAAATTTAAAAATGTTCATTGCTGTAGTTTAGCTTTTGCTGACTACTATCGTCAAAATATTTCAAAAGGTACTTCTGGACATACCAGTTATCCAAGGCTGGCTTCTTTAGCCCAGTCGCTGGATATAATTTGATTCATGAAATTAAGAGCGAGGCACATAGAACCAGTCAAACGTTATACGTCGCTTTTTGCAAGTGCCAACTAAGTTGGAATGCAGGTTTTCTTAAGAGCTTTGTCCCATTCCGTGCGTCCCTGTCAGCGCAAAGTAATAAAGTTGGGCAACTTTTAAAGTACCTTGAGCAGCTTGACAGCTATCAGTTTTTTTGCTTCGGTCTTCTTTAGCTTTTTTTGTTGTGTGGTAACAAAATTATATTAAATAAAATTAAATAAAAATTACAATTTAAAGGAAAATTCAGAGTATCCTCGAATTCCATTGAAAGTGTGTGCTGTAATCAAATCAAGTTGATTTAATATCCGTCAATAAAGTACTCATTGTGTCAACCTCATCCGCCGTTACTTTGTGAGTTGAAAAAAGCAATGTATAACGTACGACGGATTCTATTTGCTTTGGCCTTCATATGTGAGCATAAAACTGCAGCTGAGAGTAGCTTTACTTAAGTAAGACAGACACACCGTTCTCGGGTACCAATTTGTCCTTTTTCAAATAATGTATTGCTGCAGTTGTTGAACATCTGATTTTCTATGATGATGACATCAAAATTGTTCATTACTTTATAAACATTACCCGGTCAGGCATCTTTGCGAACTGACATGCAATATTTCTCTCAATAATGAAATATTAACTTAAACATTACAGCCATTCAATTGCTATAAGAAGAAATCAAGTTTTAGCCAAAAACTACACGAAACCATATAATACGAATAACAGCTAAAACTAGTAAAACCCAAATGAGAGTGTATTAGTTTCGATGACAACTTCGAGAAATTCCGCACAATAAGGACTTTGGTGTGTGTTATAAAACTTAAACCTAAAAAAGTTTAATCACATTTTGTTTTTCCACTGATTCAAATTTCCTACCATTTTGATGACAAAGTGATGAGTTCAAATGCCAACAAACACAACTTCTAATATCGCATTTCTAACTCGTTTCTTTAACTATTTACCACCTTGAATTACAAATAATGACTTAAAATGTCAATATTTAGAAGTCCTTGAATACACAAAATACAACACTCACCTTTGACAAAATTTTATTGCTTCATATTAAGTGTTTATCTCACTGGCCTATAAAACAAATATTTCATTAAGTGCTAAAAGTTTGCTTTGACGAGCACACCCAATTAAAAAACTCATGCCCATGCCCTCGCCAGAGTTTGAACTGTATGATAAACTCACGCTTTAATGTTGCTAAACTCGGCTTCTTTAAAAGTAAGTAGCAAAGCAATATAACTACTGTTTGTTTAAGAAAGTAAGTCGATAGAATTTTCGGATCCAAAATATTACAAAAAGAACCTTGTATACGACTATGTCTCCTCCTCGTTACTCTTATGTACAATTTTGATGTATTATATCAACATTCAATCTATTTAAAAACAGTCCTCTTAAAAGGACTTGGATGCATTTCGCATATTCTAATCAGACGCGGTTTTATTAATCTAACAAGAAGGTTTAATAGTCAACGAGCAATGCATCGCTTTTATCGATCTATTTGAGCCAACAATAATTCCTTTCGTCAAATATCACTAAGAATTGAATAATGATATTAAAACGCTCATTTATATTTCAATCAATACATATCAACTTTCTTTAACGGTAGTATTTTAATTATCTCATTAAAGTCTGTAAGGATTTGTAATATGTAGACCTGATATAACAAACTAAATAAACAGCACTCTGTATATTGCTATTTTTTAAAGCGAAGTATTATTTCCATCTGCATTATTGAACCACTCTAGATCACAAAATAGTTATTATTCTATTATAGTTTTTTCTATTTCCTGATATGAAAATTAATTTAGCTCAATCGAAATGCTGAGAGAACAATCTTGAAAATAAAGGAAGTTCAGTACACTCTACCGCTATAGTTTTAATCGAAAAGGTCTTTATTCTGAGAGCCTGCGAAATATTTCAGAGCTAAATACAACTCAACACATTTTCTTTAGCTTCTTTTTCCAAACAAATTTAATGAAACTAATAAGTCAATGAACAAAGAACGCAGAAGTAAAACAAAAAATAAAGTACTAGTTAATCGATGTTTAAAATCATCATCAATTTATAAGCAATTTCAAAAAAGTTTGTTTTTTTCGTCTGTTTAATTTTGAATGACAATAGCGAGAACTAAAACACGATGTGTATTTTCGTGTATAACTTTTCAACAATATGTTTCCCATTCGCTTATTGCGTAGAAGGAGTTTTTCTTCTTGTATATTTTTCTACTTTTTTTTATTTCAACTAAACATTCCCATTTTGCCATACATCCTCTCTAAAGTATGTGTTACTTTTATTGTGTATTTTCTAAGATATTCGTAAACATGTTCGCATAATGGTCGCTGGGGGAGCAGCAATGAAAAAATAATTGCACAACAACTTAAGTGAACAGTTTTGTATTAAACATTTACAACAAACCATTTACATAAGCAAATACAGTTTGTCCGGCAAATGTATGCATAATAAAAACTGCAAAAAAATATCTTTAATGAAATATTACAGCTACAAATTCATTATTTTAAGCTTTTTCTATGTCGTTACTCATCTTAGGACAAGAGTGAAGAAGGAAAGCACTTTGTCCAGTAGCAACAAGAAATTTTTTTATTATCTAATTGTAGTAATATCAATCCGTCAAACAAAGCAACGGAAAATATAAAGAAAATTTAAAAATATATATATATCGTTTTGGCTTCTAATACGGCAATTTTATACTTTTTGTGTTAAGATTTGCTTGACAAACTGTACGTATGTTTTGCAAATTTAGCCAGGACTTCATATTAGAAGGCCTTTGTTCTACAGGACTTTTTGAAAATTTATAATTTTTGTACACTTATTTAAGCTTTTCCTTGGAAGATAAGTTCTATTTTATCCTGCGTATTAGAAAATCAGTTTTCTCTAAAGTATTAAGTATAAAAAAGATAATAAAAATGTTAAAAGCTTTGTCTGAGAAAGTAAGATTCCAAATAAGTACAAAATAAAGCCCAAAAATTTATGGAATTTTTTTTAGAAAAAAATGGAAGTTTTTGAGAAGAAATGGAAATTTTTCAGAAAAAATTAATATATTAAAAAATTAATGGCAGTTTTTCAGAAAACAATAACATTTATTAGAAAATCTTTTGCAATAAGTAAGCAAAATTATTGAGTTTTAAAGTAGTCCACGAGTTAACACACTTTTTGAAGAAGATGGACCAATTTTGATTTCTTTTAACAAAAAATTTTACTTCGTACAAGATTATTATTGTTTAATAATTTGTCTCCTTTTAAGAAGCGAATATTTTGGCATAAGTGTCTTTTTCAACACACAATTTTGTTGCTCTTATGAAATTTTTATCGCAAAATATTTAAGATTATGATTTTTTTAAATTATATTTATAAATTATAATTATGTGTATTTGCTTGTCATTAAACTGCTAAGCGGGAAAATTTTCATACTGAGTCCATAGTTTCAAGAACAAAGCTGCAGAAAAATCGTAGAAGCATTTTTTAAACTTTCTTTTTCATAGCAAAATATTTTAGCAATAGAAATTGTAAGCAAATGTTTGTTAGTTTTATGGAAAGCTCAAGAATAAATACGGCAATAGTAAAAGTCAATGGTTCGAAAATTAGTACTTTGCAGCATCTTTTTTTCTTAAAAAGTTACTTTATGCAAACAACAACAATTAAAAGTTATCAGCGAGGTTGCATAAAATTACCTAATTTAAAAAATCGCTACTTGACCGTTTTTTACATGATCCAAGTTCGAATGCATCTAAATTTTTAATAAAAATACGCAAACTTTCTGCTTTTTTAATTTAAATTTTAGCGTAAATATAATTATAATTGAAAAAAATATTTGACATTAGGAGAGTCATCCACATCAGAAAAATAACTAAAATAAGGTTGCTTAGCAGATTAACAGTCCGATGCTCACATATGGACGGTTGGCGGAAGGCACTACCAGTTCACAGCCGACATATGGCCTTTACATCAGTATAATTTTGAAGAACTTCAGAACTGTGGATATTAAAATAGCGTCGTAAATTTGACTTGGACTTCACAGGCCAGACCATAAAAATCACGTTGATAGAAATTTCTTGTTAGAAAACGGCACAAAAAATATTGAAAAATATATATTTTATTGAAAAAAGAGAACAACTACTATTGAAAATTCTTATGATCTCTTTGGAAACATTGCAAACTGCTAAGTGCATGTCGCCTATAGATTCACAAGGTGAGAGTAGATATTTGTTACATGGAGTCCACTACCAGCAAATAACGTGACTAGTTCATACACACATGTAAAGTATACTCCATGCAGTACTAGGACTAGTCCAAAAGTAACCAAAATTTTAGTTGAAAAAAATGGTCTATTTAACATTATGATGTCCTAAGACTCAACCATATAGTCCAGGTTTGCATTACACCGGACTACTCCGATATCATCTGCAGGGCTGCCCTTATGTAGTCTGCTTAGAAACCCACCTCTTTTAGCTATTGATATACACTAGAGTATCCAGCGGCCGACTCAATCGGCCGCATTCTAGAAATTATTATTGAAAATTTATGTAAATACATGCGATAAAATACAAAAACAAAAAACATTCTAAATAAACAACTTAAAACTCTGTCTCATTTCTATGCAAAAGCCAATTGGACTGTGAGTTTGTCCCCTAAAACACCAATTTTGCATAAAAAACGGGGCGTGTGGTCCAGTCTCATTCTACAAATTTCGAAAGTAAGTGTCTCGAAAAATAAAACATAAATTAAAATCTTTGCAAAAAAGATATAGAGGCAATGTCGATTAATACATTTTTAAAAATACATGCAAGTTTTTTAATAAAAATATACAAATACTATCGAAATATACAAAATGTTAAAACTCAGACTATAAAAGAATTTTCGGTGATTAAAAAAAACATTATGGGAAGTATCTAACTTTCTGGACCCGCAAACGATCCTTCATCAATGCTATGGAATTTTAATAAGATTTTAGGAATGGATCTGCAGATACCGAGTTATTTCCGAAAGAAAAAGTTGTTAAATCTCTGTCCACAATGCAACAGATTTTTTTCTGAATGAATAATTCGATATTCTTAGTAATCTTCAGACCAAATAGTGTAAAACTTCATTTAATTTCCTACGAAAATTGCTATAAAATGTTCTGTATTCTAAAAGAAAATATAAATTTTGTACCTTTCAAATTAAAATAGTGAAGATAAGGAAATAAAAAGTTAAGTGCCCCGTCATACTACATTTCGCAATAAAAAATTTGATTTTTGTCGCACGATTTAATGAATTAAAATACATACTTTTGTATTCCGAGTGAATCAATTTCAAATATTATGAAAATTTTTAAAAATTAAATAAAATTAACTAAACTTAATTGCTTTTTTATACGAGACAGGTCTCGATATCTTTTTTGATATATTTATCAGAAATTCAAAATATTCTCATTAATTTTGGAACACAATTTTATTCATAGTACTGCCTGTCCAGCTTTCAAAAACATTCTTAACAGCGTCTGGTGCCACTTTTGTCGCACAATAGTCAAGCTGGCCCTCTTATAGGCCCCCGAGCTAAGCAAGTACGCATGATCACATCCATATAAACATAAAATACTGTCATTGTCTTCGTTCTATTTATAAACTAAAGCGATTTATTTATTGCTTTCAGTCTCTCTCTCTCTGCATGCTTAAGATATGCGTATGTATACGTATTTGCTGTGCATTAACTTATATGTATTATGTCTCCATTCAGCCATGCTGTGTTAAATACTTTTGGGAATAATGTTAATGGAAATTAAGCTTTGATGCTCTAACAAATTGGGTGCTTTAACGGTGATGCTCTTTAAAAAAAATCAGTTTCATCTTGGCCTTTTTTAACTTTCTTTAGATCAAACATAAATTGGATTAGTAAGGTCTTGCTATGAAATGACATTTTCATTATTTAGAAATAGACCCCCAATGGAATACAAATTTATTTTTATATCTTTTTTTCTCATTTTAAAGGAAGAAAAAAAAGTGAATACAAATATACTAGAGTTTAAGGGATTTTGTTTAAATTAAAAAAAAGTACTTAATTGGACGGCTGATTCTGATGCAACCAAAGCAGAGTGTTTGAAAAATTAATTTGTGAAAACTATAAAATATGACCCCATGTTAGTTGTATAAAGACTGGCCAGTGCCTCCAAAACAATTCTGTATCCTCAATTGATCCTATGAAGTAAACATATGCTTAAATAGTCTCTCCATATTGTCTCAAAAAAATCCTTCAAAGATAAATATTAATTTAAAAAACTCAATAAAAAAGTATTTCTTATCAGCCTATTATTATTTTCTCTCTCAAAACAGTCTCTTAATTAACCTCTTTACAAACCTCCCAGTGCATAAGTGTGAGTGCAGTTATATTACGTAAGCGTATGAGTGTTAAGCAAAAGTGTCATTGAAAATAATAGAAAAATCAACAGCAACAACTAAACTTTATTAAACTCAATACACATAAAAAGTATTTGTATGATTAAATTACATGAAACAAAAGTGTCTGGCATAAATGAAATGACAACTGAAAGCATTGAAGTGGAAAAAGAATTATTAAACAAACACGCAAACATTGTAAAAGAAAATTCACAAGAGAAGTGGAAGCAAAATATGAAGAAAGAACAATTAAAGTCAGTAAAAAAAATAAGCTCAACACATATGTTCATGTGCAAAATACAACATAAGTTAAACTATAAGAGCAACAATGGTGCTAAAATTTTAAACACATGCATATTTCTTCATATTCCTACGCTGCAGTGTACTGTGCTGCTAACACGACTTTGCCATATGGATTCGTTTTTTATGTACTTGTGTGTGTGTCTTTTTTTTCTTAATTTTATTAGACAATCGTGACGACTGAAAACAAATAGTTGCATAAAATTATTTATATATAGATAAATATAAATAAAGCACTTACATTGCTGTTTAAAACTTTTGAAATGGATCTCATATTTTGCGGCATTATTATTATGTCATTCACCACTTACTGGCGAATTCTACATATAATCACTGAAATGAAAACAAAGTCATATAAAAAAAGAAAATATACATCAAAAGACTTTTCGAAAATTTACCACAAAATTAAGTTCTGTTCAAAAAATCCGAATTTTTGTATGAAGCAATAAATCACCAAAATATCAATTATTTTGCTAAAAAATATTTCTCCAAAATTCAAACTGAAATCAATTTATACCACGAGATCGTTATTTCAGAATAACTAGAAATTACAAATATTTCCAAAAACATGATTTCATTCATGTGACTTCCGCGGCTATCTTCGAAACATTTTGTACGATCAGTCTAATTTTCAAAGACTTTGTTTGCGGTTTCCTATTCTTATGAACGTTGTTCAAGCGAAGCGGCCATAATACTGGCTGAAAAAAAACAAACTACCAGAGTCCAAATAGCATATGGCTTAAAAAGGTATTTGAATATTGTTTATGAAAAATTGTTAATGCCTTAGAAGAAGTCAAAAAATAGTAATGAAATATTGTATTTAATATCAAAAATTTATACAAAAAAAAACAAGTCCTTGTTTATTTATACATACATAATTATGTATTTCAATTGATTGAATCTTAATTTTATTTACGTTTATGTTTAAATTATCAAATTCAAAAAGAAAAAACATTACGATAAATTTTAGTTACTTTCGTAAACTCAAGATATTATGGCCCGAAAAATATTCGTATATTCTACGAAAAAAAAAATAAGAGTTTTGATTTTGATATAAAACAAATAAGTATTT
The DNA here is from genome assembly GCA_956483585.1 of Gymnocheta viridis. Classification (NCBI taxonomy): domain Eukaryota; kingdom Metazoa; phylum Arthropoda; class Insecta; order Diptera; family Tachinidae; genus Gymnocheta; species Gymnocheta viridis. The sequence goes on along the minus strand of OY101441.1, from coordinate 50,639,404 downwards.
TTAAACGAAATCAAATGATGTTTATTTAATTGTAAAGAGGAGGATATGCCATTAAAAATTTATAACCATATCCGCCAAATGGCCGCTCTGGCTGCGCTTGCACCAATTTTCACATTTGCGGCTGTATGTCCTCGACAACTTTACGAATTCTTTCCTTAAGGCCTTGAGTCGATGGGGGCATTGCCATAGACCGTATCTTTCACGTAACCTCAAATAAAATGTCTAACAGAGTTAAATCACAAAGTCAGCCAGTTTTGATCGCTGCTTCGAGAAATCACACTGCCAGGAAACTTTCCACGCAAACGGTCGTTGGTATCTTTAATTATAAGGCACGTATCATGTTGAATGTAAACGTCGTCCACATCAATATTTTCTAGTTCAGGGCATACAAAATTGTTAATCATCGTTTAATAACGCAATCCATTCCGTAACTGTTACTGTAGTCTCATTTTCGAAAAAAATAAACTCCAATGACCCCACCAAACCTAGAACCTCATTGAACAGTCAATTTCACACGTTTAGTATGGAAAAGCTTTTCAACAACAATATTTAGCTTTTTCGATCTCTAAATGCGATTCTTCTTCTGCTTATTAATGTAGCTCACGAGGTGGAAATGAGCATCATCCCTCAAGATGGGTTTTTGATGAAATTTCGGATCAGTTTGAATTTTAAAGACCCAATCAGTTGCTGATGACTGATAGGCATGACTATTTGTGTTCGCTGAACTGTACAAAATAAGGTGTAAAGTTATTAGTGAAATGCACAATTCCAAAGAACAACGAGAAATGGATAAAACTGGATTTTCTCACCACTTTGGGCTACAACTGCTACATTCTCAGTTGTTCTTGATCGATATGCACGTGTTTGAATCTTCACATCAGTAACAGCTCAGATTTTTCCACCACTTTAATTATTGCTGACCGAGAAAGTGCCTCACGGCTACGACCCAATAACTGTGACCGCGAAAGTTTCTACATTTTTGTAGTGAATTTTAATAATTTAAAAACATTGCTAAAGCGTATATTGTTCCATGCAGACCTAAATTCACAGTCTTAGTTAACTATTGATTGTTTTTTATATGAAAAGTCTTTATATAAACCAACTTCATTAGTTAACTCAAGACTGTACAGGCCTTAAAAATCTAAAAAAATCGTACAAACAAACAAAAATTTTTTTTTTTGGAAAAATCGCCAAAACTAAAAAAAAGCTGCTGACATTGTTAATATTGCTTAAAAAAATTGGTAATGTAGTTCTTACTCGTTATCTGTCAAACAGTTACAGGTTAAATCAAGCTAACTGTAAAAATGGAGGACTATTGGGAATGAAACGCCTTAGTGGAACACCGTGTACGAAATTTGTTTTCACATAAAATGCTCCTTAAATTATTTTTAGTGTAAAAAAATTATCTAAGTTCTTTATTTATTTCAGATAATCAATAAAAATTTTGATATTCTACATAGACATTATTTAGACAATATTAAAAATTGATTCTGATGATTTTTATTTATTACTTTTATTACACATGTGGTTCAGGTGTTTGTTTGTTATACTTATTTAATAAATACAAAAAAACGTGATGTGTATGCATATTTGCACATATGTATGGCATACACTTTACAACGATACTCTTAAAAAGTAACTTCATTTTAAAAAAGTCCCAAAAAGGTATCGAAAACAAAAGTAAAATTTTGTTTTAAACACATCAAAACATCAAACAAAAAGAAACAATTTACCTAAAATTTTATTTTTCATTGTGGCTGTTCATTTTATTTCATTTGGCTTCTTTAGATTATTTCATCACACACCGAATGATCTGTCTGATTGTTTTGACTAAAAATGTCATAAAGTTTTGCAGCAACAACTCTGCACGAACTTTTCATTTTACCAAGTCACATGTTTATTCAAAATAATACAACAAAACCATACATTCAACACAAAACATTGTAATTTATGTTGAAAGCTCACTGTTACGTACATGAAGATCCGTTACGTACTTGAAGGGACAACTTTGTTGTAAAGGTAACAGGTAAAAATAATAAAAAAAAACCTTTAAAACATTTATCACAATAATACAAAAATACACACACCCGAGCGAACACTGTGATGTTGTTTATAAACAAGCAAACAAGCATAAACATGTTACTTAGTGTGAGTGCAAGTGTATGATTGACTTTTATACTTCCCTTCTATTTGTATAGCATACTGTTGGGAGTTTATAGTTTTATGGCACTCATTTTTATACCACTTTCCCTCCGCTGTAATTTTTCTTTGTATGATAGATTGTTTAAACAATGCATAACAGGTTTTTTATGTTGTTGATGCATACACATGCATGTATGTAAGTAGCAACAATTGTTTGCTTTGAAAATATACACACATATGTATCTACAAAGTTAACCAAACACATGTGTATGTTTCTATGTATATGTGCACAAATGTTTATGCGCTTGTAAATGCTTCTATACATGTTGCGTGTTAGAATGTGTAGGGAGAATGCGTGCGAGTATGCGGTTTATTTCATACATCTATTTTACTACTACACACTTAAGGCGTTGTCTCATTGTTTTTTAATGTTGAAATACGATTGATACATCCGTCTGATAACATTCATAGATATTCTATACGAATGTCTATCGAAATATTTGTGAATGTTTGTATGCTTGAATGTACAATACGTACGTATATATTGGAAATTGTATAAGAACCAAATTCTGATATGAATATAAATTTTGAGTTCCTTTCTATTGTTCTCAAAAGTTTCCTTGATATGCAGTTTGAAATTTTAATGTCACAGTCAGTCTCATTGTAAAATTCTCCTCAGCCAAGAATTGCTTTAGCCCTGAAATTTTACATAATTCAAGTTGAAAGGAAAATAATTCTGCTCAATTTAAAAGAGCTTTTAATAAATTAACCAATAGTTGTGGACAAAAATTAAATTGCTCAAAAGGAAACCTGAATAGACTTTTGTTATTGATAGCAGTTTTAAGTAGATTTTAACTTTCCGCTATGACAAATATGACGAGTTTTAATAAGATATTGAAGTTTTAAAATTATGGGAAGGAATTCTTATTATTTTTGCGAATATGGCTGTGTGAATGAATGTATATACATATGTGTGAGTGTGTGTGTGTGGCTTAAACAATCAAAAACCAATTTAGCGGAGCTCCGATTGATCTCATGCAGATCTTATGATAGAATAAAAAGATTTGATTTGGAAATATCCGTAAGTGAAATGTAAAAATAAATATTCCCCATAAATCGTAAACTACTAAACCGAAGTAACTCGTATTTTAGTCAGCACAAAAAGAATGACTGATATGTGTCAAGCCATTTAAGAGATTTAAATCGAATTTCCCGCAGTTTTTCATATCAATACTAAAAATCGATTTGATAATTACTTTTGAAGTTATTCAAATAAAGGACTTTTTACGAAGTTTTTCGCCAACTATATCTCGATTTTTAATTAGCTTTTTGGCTCTAGATGGGATTGAAACCTCTCAAGATTTTGGAATTAATCGGCTTAAAAAATTGTAAAAAATTATTGAAAAAAAAATTTTTTTCCACAAACTTTGTTTTCGAAAATTCTTGAAAACTACGAAACTTTTTCTTACACCACGAGATTTAGAAGAGGTCAATGTCTTTAGAATGACGCCCTTTAAAAGAAAGGATAAGTAGCGTTTAGGCAATTAACGCTTACCATATAGTTGGCGTGTTAAATTCTTTGTGTATCTATTTAAATAATTATTTTACATGGTCGACGATTCTACCGCAATACAGACGAGGAAGGGCACTGAGGCTTGCATTTGTCCAGAACAATATTGATCACTGCCGGTAATGTTAAGTGGCCAGAGCTATTACTTCATCACTTATACATCGGTCCAGCAACACAATACCACATTACAGAAAAATTCATGATGCAGATTGCTTGCTGAACACTAGGCTCGAACTCACGCCCTTAGTTATCATTTAAGTAAAATCTAATTCAGTACAAATCTAATTGGTTAAAACATTCTTAAGATATGAGAGGTTCCCTGCAGTTTTAGAAGTACAAATTGAATCAAAATCATTAGGTATTTTCCTAACGAAAAATCAACTACATACTACAGTCGCCACAAGTAATGCAAGAGTTCGGCCTTATACTCTTTCACTAATATATGTTAATGCCTTCAACATCAACTCAACTGAGCCGTCATTTCAAAGAAAATCAACAAGAAAAAAATTATTTTAAGTAGTTAAGTGAATATGCAATTTTTAGAGAAAAAGAACAACTAAACTTTTTTTATTTATTTTTGTTAACTTTTTCAATTGATGTGAATTGCCTACGATTTATTTTAAGTTTTAATTATAGTTTAGAAATTAATTATAAATTTCTTTTTTGTTATTTAAACAAAAATAAAAAATTTTAAGTTTTTGCAATATTTTCATTATGGAAATACAAATTGTACATTTTGACTAGAGGAATTTTTGGGTTTTGCTGATACAAATACAAATAGATAATTCACTATGGAAGCAGTGTCAGTGAAATCGCACATCACATGTGATTAGTGAAATCGTTAGTAAAAGATTATGCAGATCGTGGCAATTGACTACCGTTAATGTCATCCCCATGTTAGAATCATCAGTCGTGTACATTGCTAGTAGTTAGGCTGGTAGTTAATGGTAATGATTGGTAATTTATGAAATAGCTAGAGATTGCTTGCTACGCCGACTGCAGGGCTTACATACAATCACATACACAACCACACACACGAATAAGCACACACACACATACATATATATACGGACATCGTAAAAATAATAATAGATTCGCATGCTCGCGAAATGTCGAACTGATGAAAACTCGAGTATGGCAAATCGTGGTGATATCAGGAGCCTCAATTTTCAACAGCGAGAAGATAAAAATATATATTTCAAATAAATACATACACAAATTTGTTTAAATCATTTTTGTCAGATCATTTATAAATTTGCAAACAGCTCTTAAATATAAATTGAGTATACGATTATAATTATTTACTTATTCAATTCAATTGAATCCATAATAGATATATGTTATACTCTTAAAAATCCAATTTAAATTTGAGGCTACACGTATCTTAAGTCATTTCATAAGCCGCAATAGAAAATATAAATAAAAGGCTAAAGTATTTTGATGCAATGGAACGTCTACTCTGCCACTGGACCCTCATCAATCACAAATTATATCTGTCATCTCTGCTTGGCGGAACCTAATTGACAGACTCAAATATATTTTTGAATTTTTCAGTCCCTCTGCATTTTGTCGAGGCATCATTTCTATTGGTCTAACAATGTTAGATTATAAATGCATTTTTAATTACAATCCTATACAAGAGTAATAAAAAAAACTTACACAAAATCCAATTGCAATTAAAAGTCTATAAAAACTAAAAACCTTTGCTATTAAAACAACCAAGTTTTTACAAAGTTAACAACTTTTTGTTTATATTTTAAGTTAATTTAATTTCGTTTGTTGCAACAATTTAGCAAAACATTGTTAAGCCTGTAAATACCTGTAGTGACCAGAAAATTTAGTCTGACAAACGCACGAAAACACAAACCAAATTTAACATGCGGATGTCACACACAATGTCAGCAGCCACCACTACCACCACACTAATACACAACAGAGGCAGCAATTATAACAAAAAAACATTAAAACAACAACATGGTTGCAAATTTAATGCCATTACTTTGTATAATTATTGGTCGAACAGAGCAGTGCAAACATGTGAAAAATAAGAGAGCGATTGTTCAGGGCCAAGTTAAGTGCACAGGTAGCTCTTACGAATAACCTCATGTGGTTTAAATAATTCAATTCACTTTCTGTTATCTGTAATGAGAGGAAGAAATTGAACTGCAGTGTTGCTCCCCTTTTTCGAAAGTCCTATGCTAAGAGAGTTGAAGATGGGCAGCCAGCATATCTACGAGGGCGGATTGATATTGAAGCAACCCAAGTAGGAAAAAAACATTTTTTTTAAACCATTTATTTCTCAACATAGTCTCCTTTTAGCTCAATACAACTCCAACTTTTTTATACCATCTGAATAAAACGATTTTGGGAACCCTTCAAAATACGCGTTTGAGATGAATCTTTTTCCTGCGAGCCATTTCTTCAAGTTCGGAAACAGGAAAAAGTCACTAGGAGCTAAATCTGTATTATAAGGTGGATGATCAATTCGAAGTGTATTTCACGTAATTTTAGCATCGTATATAATGCTGTGTGAATCGGTGCGTTGTCTTAAAGAAAGAGCAGTTTTTTTTAAATGTGGTCGTTTTTTCTTGATTGCATCAATCAATTGATCCAATAATGTACGATAATACTTTCCTGTGATTGTGGATCCTTTTTCAAGATAATCGATGAGCAATATTCTGTGTGCATCCAAAAATACAGTGGCCATAACCTTGCCAGCCGTTTTCACTGACTTCGCCTTCTTCGGAGCACTTCCACCAGCTTCCACCCGCTGTTTCGATTTGTTTTTGGTTTCAGGTGTGTAGTTTCATCAAAAGTTATTAATCGACACCAAAAATCAACTGGATTACGCTGTGAAATGGTCTGTTGAACTCGTTTTTGTTCGACAGTGAGGAAACGCGACACCCATCTTGTCGATAGCTTTTTCATATGCAAATGTTCATGCAAAATGTAGAACACACGTTCATATGATATGTTTACCAATTCAACAATCTCACGTAACTTGACTTGACGATCACTCATAGCAATATCGAGGATTATCTTGATATTTTCTTCAGTATCCACCTCTTTTGGCCTTCCTTTTGATGGTATTGTTGCAGTGCTTGTTCGGCCGCCCTTAAATTCACCAATCCATATTTTACCATGTAATCTGATGGAGCAGACTCACCATGTAGCGCTAGGTAGCTTCAATAGGCCCAGAGGAATATCTACAGCCTGCACACTGCTAAGAAATTCTGAAGTTTGGGCTCTTACCAGTTTCCGTTTTCTTTTTCATTGAAACAGATCCATCATCTCTCATATTAAAAAAAAATCAAGCCGTTCCTCCATGTGTCTGATTATAAAGTGTCCTTTAATTATGCTGATCAGGAGGGCAGGCCAATCTCTTTTTAAATTAAGCTCTAGCTTTATGCCATCTTTTGTTAGTGGTTCTCAGAGAGCTGGATATACTACAAGTGTTGATATCGAACTACCTGTAGGCCTAGTCCTTTTGCTACTCATCAATTGCATTAGACAAATCAACGAAGGTAATATAAAGTGCACTTTGATTTTGTGCCTTCATCAGCTATTTGTCTCTTCTGAATTCCTTTATGTATAATCTATCTTAACATGATGACATCTCAGCAGGACGTAATTTTAGCTGGTTTCCATGCTAGTTTCAATAAAGTTTTCCTTTGGCCTCATTAAAAAGCCCGAAGTGCATTGAAATTTTTTTTACAGCTAAATGCATTGAAACAAACAAAAACAATTTAAGTTTATTGCTACGTATCCTGTATTCTCAGGATAATAATATTTTTTTTTTCGAATCGAAAAATTCTCACATTAGTTAACGAACACAATTTTGAACTATTTTAACTCTTTTAATTTTAAATTTGTAACAATTTTATACTTCTCAAAACTACAAGCTATTGAAGAGGTCTGTACAGACGGTCACCAGATCAAACAATATTGATAGTAAAAGGTGTTACAGATATATAACAACCGTGTGAACTTGCACTTTATGTCAGACAACTTTGTCAGAAAAAGCATTGTCAGTATATTGTAAAACTGCCAGCTGACAACAATGTTGTCTGACATCTGATAATCTTGCGAACACTCTTCGTTGCCATTATCAAGATCATTGTCAGATGTCGGAACATTTTTTTATATTGTCAAGCGTTCAAAATTGATACATCTGACAATGACATCATTGTCAGACACTTTTGTTGTTTTCCTTTTTTTATTATTTTATAAGATATACAGGTTGTCGCTAAACTAAACATCATTCCTTCATAATATCAATTGTGGCTCCTGCTGTGTGTGCGATTGTACCGTACTGTTGAAACCACATATTCACTAAGCCCCGCTCATTTAATTCTGGCAGTAAGAAGTCTTTTATTGTGGCCTTGTAGCGGCTGGTTGATGTTTCTTCATTCTCAGCGACAACGTCAGCCACGACCGCGATATTCTCGACAGAACGACCAGTTCTGTGGCGGCCATGCCCTGCGATGTCTTTTGCTATTTCAGTCTGTTCAAATCGAGCAGCTAAGCAGAGGAATGTTTGTCTAATTGAGGGTGCGCCAATACCACCGACCGATTACTGGTAAAAAGAAACCAACCCAATTACTTCACGTTCTTCTTCCGGGGTATAACGTCCCATTTGTATACTTCATCTGTCGAGTTCACAAATCTCAAATTTGCAAAAATTATAACATCTTCTTATAATGTCAGTAAGTTGGCACCACCCTGTATTAACGTAAAAATTAATGCCTAGATCCAAAGCGGTATTAACCAGGTGGCAGCTGACTATTTTTTGCCTTGCTTATGCTTTATATTTTGAATGTCAAAATACATACAAAATACACTTATCCAAGACGAATTCATACCAGGTGAACTCGAAAGCACAGCTGACTGACTCATTGTGTTGTATAATTTTTCATTGTCAAAATGTGATTTTAGGTACAATTTTCTGATTTTAAATTCGCCTTGAACTGTTTATTTTGACGTCCAAATATGATATTTCTCATTTGCCTTGCACTTGTCTTCTTTCAATTTTTTTCTGTATCTGTTTTCTGTAGATGCTTCTGACAGAAACAATATAAAAAATACCTGTTGTTTTTGTATTGTTGTAACTGTTTTACTAATAGTTTCGCCCAATTAATACGCTCAGCCTATATCGATCCGTATAAATATTTATTTAAAATTATAATTAATACACGATTAAATATAATTGGAAAAAACTTGCTTTCATTTAGTAAAATTTCTTCAATTTGTAGACAAACTTGTCCTCTCGCCCCTTAAAGCATGCTGCACACCAAGAATAAGTGTGTTTGAGTACAAATTATTACTGAAGTTTACGGCATTTTACTAAGTTACGTTCGTTTGCTCAAGTTACAGTAAATGAGAACACAAATTGAGAGCGTAAAGTGGCAGTTCATGGCTGAGAATTTGCAAATTTTTACTGCAGAAATTCTTGTAGTAAAATTTAGTAAAACAGAAAAACATATTATTCAAAAAGTAAACAAGCAAAAATAAGACAACAAGAAGTATACAATTTGTGAAAAAGTTATTAAAAAAAGAAAATTTGAAATAATAAATAAAAATAATAAAAAGTGAATAATTATTTTTAAACTATTCCTTCGTTAAACTTGTATATGCGTTTTAAAATGGAATACATGTTGTAAAAACCATTTACAGCCATTTTTGTTGTGTTATTTTTTGATTCTTTGGAGTTGTGAAAGTGTTCACTACATGGTTACTTAGAACTGCACTTGCTTCTGTGGTAATCAATATTAAAAACAAATAATCACATACTTTTGAATAAATTAATCAGACACAAATTAGCAAAATCAAATAAAATAAAAATAAACATATGGAAAAGATTACAGAAAATAATTTCTTTATATATTCTTCATATGTTCGTGTTGTAGTAAATAATGCACAGATTACCAACAAGAAAACTAGTTGAGTAGAGTCAAAAATGTAAATATATTTCCACACTACATCACTTGCAAGCAGCTGTTTCATTAATTTAACTAATTTTTTTAATTTTTTCGTTCGCCGAATTTTTTGGGCATTTTACTGTAAAAGTACTCGAACGCAGCTAATATCAGAAACTATATACACTGAGAATGCAGAAAATATAGCTTGCAATTTATATTATTTAGTTATCTGACAACCATGTAAACTCAAATTTTCTTTTGTGTCGGATAACTTTATCAGATGAAATTATTGCCAGACATTTCTCTGAAAATTAAATTGTAAGATCTTGTGACAAACATCTTGCAACCGTGTCAACTAACTGACAATCTAACTTGTGATGGCAATTTCTCATTGCCAGTCCATTGTCAGCACATCGTCAGATCCGCCAATATTGTAAGATCTAACAACCATCTGTACAGAACTTTCGATTTCCGATACCTGAATTGTATAACTCAGAAAAATAGAAACTGCATGTGTGTATAAATGCCTTAAAAAATCTGCAGTATATTAACTAACCATCGCATGCTGCTATACAAATGTATGACAAGATCCTTTTCAAATACACTGTCCTGCAAAAGCATGCAACCAGCCATGCAAAAAGCAACAGTAAAGCCCTCCACACAATTAGATTAGTGGCATAAACAGTATTTTGTGGTAAAATTTATGCATTTTTGCTCCGCACACTCAAACTAATAAAACCTAAATATTGGCTACAAATATACTCGTACAAGTGTGTGTGTGTATGAATTTGCCAGATTGTGTGTTGATATTTTTCTAAAGGAAAATAATTTTGTGGCAAATTTTAACAAACAAACTAAAATTTTTGTCTAGTGATTGATACTGCTCGTATCCCATAATAAATTGTTGGATACTTGTGTGACAAGAGTTGTTGGCAGAAAGAAACAGTATGGGTATTTTTTTATTGAAATTATAAACTTTTAAATTGAATTTTTTTTCCGGAAAACTTTACCTTTTTTTATTATCTATTCAAACACATAAACTTGTTTTGTGTTGTGTTTTTCTATAGACTTTAGACAAACATATGAGTGATGTGATTTGATACATTGTTATGTTTGAGTGAATATGGCATTTAAAATTTTTGGTTTGTGTGTTTGCACGATATCTAAAATATGCTTTTAATATTCAAAATTTATGTTTAACAGAAACTTACTTTGTTCGACAGATAGACAGACAGACAGATAGGCAGAGATACAGACATGTACATATATGTGCATTAAATGTCACTTTTGCAAACAATTTAATTAGTAACTAATTTATAACAAAATTTAATTAACTTTAATTCACTTTTGAGTGCTTTTTGCTTGTGAAATACATAAACAGAAACAACAACAACAAAAACAAAAATAACGAAACACAACTACCACTTTATTAACTTCAGCCTCGACATGAAAGTGCAAGTAAAAGTATCTATTAAATGAAAATGTTTCCTTTTTTCATTTCGGTTGAGTTTTTGCCACAAAAAACGTGACCAACATGCAGATGAGCGTTTCAGCTAACACACAGAGGATAAAAAGGGTAAAAATTCTATATATTTAAATTTAAAAATATAAATGAAAAAATTTATTAAACTAATAAATAAGTGAAAGCCTTCAGTTTACTTTGTTGGCAATAATAGTTTGCAACATCATTTACAGTCAACTTGGATGCCTAAAAAAATTAAGCTAAAAAAATGTCTAGCCAAATCCACCAATAGATTTTAAGTAGTTTAATAAAATAAGTATTAAGAAGAAAGACGAAATAAAATAATTTTGTTATGTCATAAAATAAAAATTAAAAAATTAAACTAAATTGAATTAAATTAAAAGCAAAATATCTTAGGCTAGGAGTACTAAGTGACATATCTACTATAGTGTATATTCCACAAATTATGAAAAATTTTAAGGCGTCCAGTTGAAGCAGTTAGTCCAGATAGCATCCACAAAATCCATAATATAATTGTCCGGTGACTTAAAGTCCTAGAAGTAGCTAATGCCACGAGCATGTTATGTATGTATTCAGCATGGATAATTGGGTATAAATAGAAATCTTTAAGATGGGTATGACTCCGAAAATGAAGAGGCGATGAAGAAACTTAAGACCACCTGATATAGAACCTTTAAACCACCTCAACCTTGAAACGTATAAGGAATACGGACTATATGCAGCTTTGTGTTCTGATTTCATAAATGATGGAGACCTTTATAAATACTTTCAAATGAACTAATAAGTTAGTAAGTGAATTAAATGCAGGCAGAGAAGAATCCTGCGGTTCATAAGGAAAACATGAGGAGCTAAAAAGATAGAGGAATCAACAGTCGAGAAAACCTGCTCAAAAAATAGACGACCTTAAGGCCACCTGATGTAGAACCTTTGAACCATCTCAACCTTAAAAGCGGAGAGGTTTTTTTTATATGTACTCTATACAGTTTTGTGAACGAATTTCATAAATGGTTATCCAATATGTAATCATAGGGGAAAGTCGTTCGACATAAGTCGTGAGGCAAAAGAGAAATCAGCATAAGAATAACAATTGACTGAAGGCGGTATAAAAAAAGTTACAAAAACTTGTAAGTGAACGAATAAGTTAGTAACTCAGTTAAATGAAGACGAAAAAGCAAGTAAAGGAATCAACAGGAAAATAGTAATGATGACGCGAAAATCTGCTCAAAAGAGGAGTGACAGCTTGACCCCAGAAATTAAAAAAAAACACTTCATTGAGTCATCCTGCGTCCTATTAGACAACCTTTGATGATGAATAGATGATTTTATTGCAGAAACTTCAAATAGCACATCACAGTAATACAAATGGAGATTGATGATATCTGTAGACTATGAACGGAAGAAGCTGAACAAGGACTCATCGCATCTGAATGTTCAGCTTTTTAGCCACATCTTCTATGTAAGACCTAAGATTCATAGCGATTACATGTACCTCAGTCATAAGAATGACAGCCGATAATTATCATTTAAATGCCGAAGCCATATGAATAAGTAAAAGATTAAAAAAGGACACAGGAAAGAGAACGGCCTGCTTTGATATCCAATCCAAATCTAAACAAAAAAATTTATAGCCACTTATTTGCATTCACTGAAGTCAACTGGAAAGTACAAAATGTCACTTGAGACATCATATTGAAATATTAAAAGGATCTGATATCAAAACAAATCTTACAATTTTTAGGATTTTTTAGCACGCAGGCGCTAATTTCTACTCATGCAATTTATTGTATTGAAACTATGAAAAATGTATAAAAGTAGTGCATTTCACTGGTCAGTCAATTACAAATTAAAAAGGATCGTGTGAGCATAGGGCGCAAGTATTGTATTGATGCTGAAGTGACGTATTCTTTAAATACCATGGCACTTGAAATTTTCTTTCGAAATTGAAGGAATTTGATGAAAAATTTATTATAACAAGAAGGTCTAGATTATCTGATTCTTTAAATGTCATACCACGATCATGATCGCATTATGGTGAACGAATAAAAAAATAAATCATAAAAAGGAATCAATTAATTCTCGCAGTTTATTTCTGGAAATCGATTAAGTAGATTCCTAACAGAGAATGAAAAAAATAAACTTTATCTTCTAATTAATACCATAAATGTGAAAGTTTTATTGTATGGATGGGTGGATGGATGTTTGTTACTCAATCACGCCAGAACGGCTGAGCGGATTTGGATGAAAGTTGACACAGAGATAGATCAAAGTCTGAAATAAAGTCTAATTTAATTTTATCCTGGTAAAATAAATGATTCCCGTGCGATATATTTGTTTCGAGCTTTCATTGAGCAAAGGATCCACATGATTTTTTGACCAGGTAGTGGTAGCTTAGAGGTTAAAAAATTGTATAGGCTAACTAACTATCATCATCATGAAATTTCGAACACAAGGCATACAGAAAAGAGGAGCCAGGTGTAATTACTAAACTATACAATTTTTAGAAATGCAAGGGGTACAGAAAAGGATGTAGGGGAAAAGGTCATACTTTTTGTGTATGGGTAACAACGAGGGGCGCAGTTACTTACTGATAAAATTATTGATTAAATTATAAGTAATAACAATAATCAGATAGACAAACATTTTCTGAAATCTTTGATTTTTTAACAGATATTTCTTTAATTGTAACACATATACTGCAGATACAAAAAAAATTTCAGTTCAATTACCGAAAACCAACTCAGGACAATAGTCATAGAAAAATATATCAAATGTATTTTTAAAGTCTTTTTCCTTTCTGGTTGGTTTTCTTCAACACATCTTCTTAGTGTTCGACAAGTTGAACTTCTTTCATTCAATAAAGCACACATTTAGATATTGTTACTCGTAAAGGTCTTCTTCAAGATTAAGAGAAAAATTAAACTCTATCAAGTTGTCTTGTATTATGTATAAATATTTGCAAGCACACACTATCAATGTCTAGAGAAATTTGTGTAATTTGATTTTATTTACAAAACACCTATAAGTTTACTTAAGCATATTGACGACTACCAATAACACATACACACACACACACACACACACACATAATTCGCACATACATAATTCACATACACATAGACCAACATTTACACATTTAACATTTTACTCATTCTCACATTTACTTTAATGTAATACAAGTGCTATTGGATAATTTTTAATATGTATGAATATGAGTGTAGGGGTGCCTGCCTCTGTGTGTGTATGTGTGAAAATGTGTGTGTTTGTTTTTATTTAAAGATTTTGCAGAATTGTCTGTTTGAGCATCTTATAATGTCAATTTACTTACAATCAATAAACATTTAAACTTGTAAGTGGATTTACTACAAGATTTTCTATTTAATTTTCAAATTCTTACCTGTTTTACTTGTGCAGTCAGTATTTTACTTTAAGATCATGTCTTTGCAGGTTTTTTTGAAGCTCAATACTTAAGTGTTAGAATTTTTGGGGATATTTGCTGGTACTTAATTCTCTGGTGTGTAAGAATTTAATTGATAGAAATTGTTTCGTATAAGTTGTGTTGAGGTTTTATTATTTGCTGGGTAAAGAGAAATTCAATTTGCTACTAAACTTATCTGTTGAGAATCCTAAGATAGTTAATTGTATTTCAAATGGCATTAACATTATTTAATGAAATTATACAAAGATTGAAAAATTTCTCTATTTTTTTTTTCTTTATTTGCAGATGAAAGTATTTGGAAAATAATCAACAGTAGCAGAAAAAAGTGGTAAGTTAAAATTAATTAATTTAAAAATAACTTAAGATTGCAAAATTTTTTACACAACAATTAACAAAAAAATGGTAAAGGTATCTGTGTCTTGGCTATCTTATTGGCTTTGCAAGGACATTAAAAGTTTTGTATACAAAGAAAATTATGTCTTAAACTGAAATTTGTTAAGTGGTGAAATTTATGAATATACAAAAATGATAACTGATCTCGGTATTTGGGGAGACGTTAAACATGCCCACAGTAGTTCATTTATATATTTCACCTCGTTGTTTATGTGCGTTTCTTTTATTCCATAATACTCACAGCTAAACATACTGGTTGGTATACATGCAAATAACGATACCACATCAAATAAAAATAATTTTTCGTCTATATTCAACTTTAGTTACCTGATCTTATCTCATCTACAAACTGCAACAAATTAATTGAGAGAAGATTCCAAATACAATGTAAATAATTCATTAGAGTATGTCACAGCTAAAGGTTTTCAGTGCCGTTTAATCAGCTTCCATTGAATATTGACCTCCAAAATGGTAAATTGTTTTTACTTTAACAGCGTTGTCTTGTGATTTGTGAACCCGAGAGAAAATCATTTAATAATTTCAAACCGCATAAAACACACAGTTAATGAAATGATTTCTTCAGATTACGAATCTTTTGAATAAAATTATATCATCCAAAAGAAGACTTATAAAATTGATATTTGCTAATTCCTAGCAAAAAACAAAATTCCTGGAAGCACTAAAAACAGTGCACGCTTTCCAAATTCGATGAAATGCTTCTGAGAATGCGGAGATCTTTTAAAAAAGCACAAAATAATTTAATCTTTCACATATTGCATGCAAGAGAGATACTTAGAATAATGCACACGATTTAAATTTTTATTGTTTCAAGTCAGAGCTTAACGGTCATGCAATTGACTAGCTTTTGTGATAAAAAAGAGCTCCCTAGTAAGACAGCACGAACAAAAATCATACCTTGTGGAAACGTATTTTGAAGCAGGAGATACAAAAACAACCAACAACTCTCGCTTACAAACTTGATTCAGGCTAGACAATAGTTTTTGCTGGGTTCCCAGAGATGTTTATTTGCTGCTTTGGTAATGCATTCACTTCTTAAATCAATAATAAAGTGATTCACAAAGTAATTTTTTTAAATACCTTTCTTTTCATAGAGCTTCGAAAGTATTTTTATGATCACTTACTTGCCTTGTAACGGATCTTCAGTTTCTCTGGGGCCGTGTCCAGGATCCTCTTACACAAAATGCACAAATTAAAAAAGCACCCATTTGTTGTTTATTTTTTTGTGTGATTTATTTATTTCAAAATAGCATTGGCGGCACGTGGCTGTATCTGCTATCCTTTCTCTATCTTCTAACTTTATTCGCCGCATAAAGTCCATCATCTATCTGTGATGAAAATCAGAGCTTATGACTCCGGGAGTCTTCTATCTCTTGACCCTGAGCCATTTCCCTAGCCTCCTGCCTGACTAGATGAAAATCTAGTCCAAGAAAGTCGGATGAAAATCCTCTTTGCTTCTAGCTGATTTTCTGCTTCGAATTGGTATTAACCGAACTCTTAGCTTGCACTGCTCGTTGAATGTTCAGCCACTGGCGCCATTGAAACCACTTTACATTTAATTTGTTTTGATTTTATTTATTTTTTGTTTATTTATTAATTTCTCTGCACTTGCACTTTGTCTTACCACCTTGATTTTCAGCCGGCAAAAAAGAGAGATTAATTTCGTCGTCATAATTTTATACCATCGGCCGCCTACAACTTTATTGCTTTGCAGCTGAAACCGTAGTTCTCTCACATGTATGTCCAATTACAGGATGTTGTTGTAGTTTTTCTCCGTACGACTGCCGATCTGCGCGGTCTTTTACCAGAGCGACCCCTTAGCTGCTGGCCTGAATTTAATAACTTTGGGGGATATAAATCGCCGTGTGAGCAAAAAGTTCCCTGAGTTTTTGGATCTCACCAGCCTAAAAATTTCTAAAGGAGTGTGAATAACAAAAGACATAAAATTTGTTTAACTATATATAAATATTCTTCTTTTGCATTCTACTCATACCACACGCTTTATTTTTGCCTTTTTCCTGTAGTTAACTACAAAGACAGACAATTTAACATACATATTTTGCTTTTAAACATATTATTACATAAAAATAATTAAAAAGGATATGAAATTAATGCTTTCATTATATTTAACACGGTGCTAACAATATTTACACCCACCACACTTAATGGCTGGATTCCTTGATCTCTACAGCAGTTCCACTAAAAGCAGCCAGCGCGTTGACAGATAAAAACCTATTTAGTTTCTCATCTTTCCCACATGCACCTCTACTAATGTCCTTTTTATGGGATGTATATAAATACGTACATAAAACAATATAATTATCTCAACATAATGTCAACAAACAAAGATTTAATTTTTCCACAAAACTTCACATGTTGTAAAAAAAAGGGGAAAAATAAAGCAGAAAAACAAGTACAAAGAACATGATTATTTCCTTGTTTTTATTTTATTTTTTTTTTGGGGAAAATAAAAGTCTGTGTTTTTTGTTTTTATATTTAAAGCCACAAAATCACACTGCTGGAGACATGCATAAACACTTTGCCGCAGAAAAAATGGCAGCAGCAGCTAATACCGTTACTTAACAACCGAAATCTAAAGTCTAAAAGTCACATACACACACAGGCAGTGTTGCATATACACACACATTTCTACGTAAATACTTATTTGTCTGAGTATCCTTGTTTGTTTATTTGGGGTACTTATCTAACTAAACGCTGCTATAAACTTAATGCAATATTTATTTTTTTTATATATTTTTTTTTTGCTCTTTCTCGTTATTTCTAACGAATATTACAGCGATTCAAGCAGAAACTGTAGAAACTGTTGTGCGTTTTTATCAGCGAAGGCCTCACTGTGTGTGTCTTTAACAACAATTTAAAACTCATAATATGTGTTATGGAAAATGTGCCATAGCTTAAGGGGACAAGGGCATGTACTCGTATATGTAAGTATGAGTTACGTGCAAGTCTAAGATTTGGGGGAAAGTATTCCAGCGGAAATTTTAAAGATAAATAATCTATTTAGTTTTTCGCTGAAGATCAGGTTCAAAAGACAACAACAGCTTCTATTTTCTTCTCAAATTTCTTTAGTCTTGTTGCTGTTGTTGTATTGAAGGGTCGGTTTGTGTGGAAAAAACATTCAAAGACAAAAATTACAAAATAGAAATTTATTAAGATCGCTTGAATTGTAAATTAATCAAAAAATCCACCAGAGATCAATAATTATGTTAAATCAAGAAATACTTTCCAAATGATCTAAGCTGGGCAGTTCACATTTTTAATGCAAATGGTCATTCCTTGAGGCATCCCTGAAATAGATTCAATCCTGCAGAAAGCGTTTGTCTAGATGTCTAAGCAAGCGCTGATGCACTGTAGTGCAGTTGTAGCCGCCTTAGTTTGAGTATTACTTTTCTTTATCGAAACATTTAACTACTCAACCAATGAAATTTTTAGGAAAAAATAAACCGCTCATTCAAATTCATTCAAATATTAATAAAAAATGAGATCGTCCTAAATATTTGGAGAAAGAAAATTCTTCAAAGTGCTTAAGAGTCCCTTTTCACGTAAATAAAGCCAACAACTCTGCAAAACTTGTCTTAAGCTAGAATTTGAATGCAGAAAAAATTTACAAAATCGGCGAAAAAAATATAAAAAATTGGTTGAAACCTCAAACCAGTGAAAAGACGCAAAGCTATAAAGAAATTACTCTACAAATCTAAAAGAAATTTATGCAAACGAGTTTCGAAATAATTAATTCGATTAGAAAAGATGTTGGCAAAACTAAGAAAATATTCGAAACTAAAAATAGTTCGCAAAAGTTGCAAGAAATAACTTTCTTAAGGGAAACTAATCCTTGCGGGAAATTTTGTGTCAATTATCCTGAACGTATTCGTCCTATAACCGGTGAAAATAGTTGGGATACGGAAACTATAGTAATGTTTTTTTTTTAAACAGAACTAAAAGAATTTCAATATTTTAAATATTTAATCGAACTTTTTCCCAAAATTAATATTTTACATATATAGTAAAATATTAAGAGTTTAATTAAAAAAAAATTTTAATTGATTATTGAGGGGATATAGCTAGCCCCCATGCGGATTTCACTGTTCCTAATGCAGATTATCAGGAAACTTTACTTTAATTAAACTATTAATATTTTATTAAATATGTAAAATATTAATTTTAGGAAAAAGTGCTATTAAAAACATTTTAGCAATTCCATAAAAAGCACCAATTAAAAGTATTTCTATTAGTGACCGAGCAATTTCCACTAATTTACATCACAGCACGATAGTCGACAAGAAAACCAATTGAGCGTAATCAAATTAATTAAAATTTTATTTCGTATTATTTTTGTTTTCCACAAAGCGCGAACAACTCTCGACATGTTTTTTTGTACTTTTCAGGAGACAAAAAAAACGTTAGTACTCTACTAAACCGTGTTGGAAGTAAATTAAAAAACAAAAATTAGTAGGAGAAGCAGGGAAGGAAATTTTTTAAAAATATAAATGAAACGCACTAACATGCAGAAAGACAAACTTAGTATTTTGGCATCCTATTCGATCTTTTGCGAGTTAAGAAATGTCAACCTGTGACCGACGATATTCGAAAAAAAAACAACTTTGATCGCCATAAAAACGTGACAGGTTATTTCATTGTAAAGATCCTGAATTAAAAACGGGTCGCTACCACTTGGAAACCATCCCTTTTTCACAGATAATATAAAACTGATACCTACAATTTTATGGAAGAGAACAGCGCTTTAGTATTTTAATTTCGTGCTTCAATTTTCGTTTTAGGGACCTCCAAAAATTCTTAGATTTAAATTTTGCAAAGATTTTTTCTTTATCTTTTCCCTCCTAAATTGTCAACGTTGCCGACTCTTTTATTAATTTTTTTTTCGTCTAAGAAAAAAAAGGATGCTGTTAGTTCAATTTCAAAAACCAATCCTTCCATATCCCTTGAAAGTTTTAGCAATTTTTTTTAAGAAATATACATATTTAAGACTTGAATATATTGTAACACGAAAGGAAAAGTCTAGGTATAGGGAAATGTATATCAGAGTTATATTATGTGAGTACATGTGTAAATATATGAAACAGTTAAAAGGATTAAAATTCGTCATGTTGTCGTACCGAAGTTATCTTCACGTATCTCCAAAAAAAATTTCTTTGGGAAATTGAGACTAAAGTATATACGGGTATATAAAAAATGTTTTAGATGACCTAATCAATATTTCTTCAACATTTTTCTTGAGCATTTCCAAGAATATTGAAGGTTTATTTTTTGAGCATTCCTCTTCACTTAGACAATATTGCATAAAACAACAGTGTACCAATATTGAAAATTCATAGTAGAAAATAGAATTTGAAAATATTTATACAATTTTCAAATATATTAACGAGCTTGAGGTCACTTTTATATAAAATATATTTCACTACTCCTTTGTGTAGCTTCCGCAGGATGAAAATTCATTTAACAATTAAAATAACAATTAATTGGAAAATATTATGTTAACATTTTAAATTTTTCAGAATTAGTTCATTTCCTCATTTTTACATTTTTTCTCGATTGACAAATAATTTTAATGCAAAACAAAAACGGAAAATTAAATAACTCATTTATACTATTTGTTAATTAATTGTTATTTTAATTGTTAAACGATTTTTTATTCTGAGGAAGCTACACAAAGGAGTAGCGAAATATCGATACTAAATTTGGATGTTATTTATATTAAATTGACCTGAAGTTTTAAAATTATATAAATATATCGAGAATAGGTCGAAAAATCAGTTATTAATAGAGTTTGAATATATTTTTATAAGTTCTTTATAAGCAAGAAACCCGGAACACTAAACATTAATTAGTTGACCGTTTCAGATGTATCATCTGTTTCAAGTGTAACAACTATTTTTATGATCTTTCGAACCGTACAATATTAATAGAAATACATGGAATAGTTGGCTTTCCTTCCCTTTACATCATTTCTTAAAATACTCATTCCACTTGCAATCGTTACTTACTAACTCTCATGGAAAAACTCCGTTTTTATAACATCTGATGCCCTCCGGCTAAAAACAACAGCTTCACATGACTACACAAAAAATGAAAATAAAATATGCCCAAAAAGGAGATATAACGAAATTGTTTCTTAACTTTCGTTCTTGTTATTTCCAGACGATTTTGCTTGCAAGACAACTTCTCAGATCTTCTTGCCTGCAAATTATATAAAATTTTTGCTAATTTTGTATAAATTGTTTCCAGGTATTTTCAACGAAACTCATACTCTTCTCAATATTTTACAGCTTTGAAATTTTGTCTATTTATGTTAATAAAGTAAAGAGCTGCTTATTACAGTTATCATAGGTCTTTATATCTGTGCGATTGTGTGAGTAAGTGAATATGTTTGTGTATAACGTCTGGAGTTTCATCTAAAAGTATTAAAAATGTGTGTGTTATTATTATTGGGTATAAAGAAGTTATAATACTTCACAATTCCACTTATATTAGCACGTGCTAATGAGCAATTTTGTAAAGTGATAACATTTTCTTTGGAACCATACGCACAAATGCATTAGAAAGGGGAGATTAGACGGTGCTGGAAATAAATGCTGATGACTGAAAGCATTTTGTTTTACAAATGTATTCACACGCGTATGTATTTTTAGTTTAAAAAAAATTATTCCAATTCTCACTTTAAGTCCTTGGCATATATATATGTTTCCTTTTGGTTAAAGTTTTTATGCAACCGCTAAAAATTCTCCGACAGTAATAAAATTTAACAATACCTTCGATAAAGTATAAGGAACTTTGTTTTTTGAAGTTTATTAAAATCACAATAAGTGTAATTATTAAAACATCAATAATTACAATTCGAGCAATTGCGCAAATTCGCAAATTTGCAAGATTTGTTTCATGAAGCACCCTTTTGAATTGTCGAAGAATTTTGAACATATAATAGCAATTTACTTCTTTATTGTTAACTTTGTTTATTAAGTGGAGATCATCTGCATCATTCCAACAAGGAAATTTATTCTTCGATGTTTAAACCCATAAAAACACATGGTATGAACTCACCTAGCTGCCCGTGATGCCAATTTAGCCTTTTCGGAGCTAGAAGTAGCTTTTTCTCTTGCCTTTTAGCATCAAAATTTACGCTTCGTAGCTTTTTTTGCCTTTTTTTGCCCATTTTAAGGCTGAATTTATTATTATTTACTGAACCTATAAAATCATTTTGAAACATAAAAAACTTAATCCAATGTGCAAACGAAAAAACATTGAAACAAAACTACATTGATTTAAAGCCAATGGTGAAAGCTCTTAAGTGAGAAACGGACAAATGTTGAGTCTGGGAGGAAGTTTAACTATTTAAGAATGAGCTGCAAAAAAATCATTTCTTTTTTTATTTATTTATTTAATTTCTTTCTTAAGTCTATGAACTTACAATTCTTACAGACTAGATACAAAAAATTAGTATTTACAAGTGTATACATATATTACAAGTTTTCAATTATTTAAAGAGTACAATATATTACGTTTTATAACAATATTATTTACGGAGAAATCAACATAGTAATGAAGTCTATTGAAATCCCTGCAACTTCTAATAAGAGGATCAGAATTGGCATAATTTGTTCTACTCGTTTTAATTGCAAGAGGATAGTAGTAGCGAGTAGGTCGTTGCGGAACATGAAAAGATAAGTTTTCAAATAGAAAGAATGATCCAGTATTTCCATTGATTATGTTTAAAACAAACATTACATTTAACACTGTTCTTGATTTATATAATTTAGTATTTAGCTATCTATGCGATCTTCTAATAAATGTTTTAATTTTGATATGTAAAAAAGAGTAATTTAAAGCGAAATCATCGGGTGTTTATTTAATTGTAAAGAGGAAACCAATATCAGTCGAATGGACGCCATGGCTACGTCTGTGGGGCCATGTTCTTCTCATGAAATTTCTTATCACCAATTTGCACATTTGTTGCTGAATGACCATCTTTGAGGTCTTCTATCGATTGGCTTAGATCATATATTTTACGTATCCCCAAATAAAAAAATTGTCGTTGGAAAATGGCGATCACATCTTTGAGAACTCATACGATCAGGAAACGTTTTACGAAAAGAGCGATGATTTCATCACTAGTGTGACACATAGCCCTAACTTGTTCAAAATAAACGTCACCCATGATCCATCAATATCTTTATTTAAGGTACGGTTTAGTATCGCTTTTAAAATGCCGAAATCGAAAGATCAATGAGAAATGTACAAAACTGGGTTTTTCCCAACACTATGGGCCAAAACAGGAATATTCTCAGTTGACCAACTTACACAAGTTTAATTTTTCACATCACTATTCCAGCTCTCCACCAGTTTTAAAATTGCTCACCGAGAAAGTGCTTCACGACGACGAAAAAAAGCTTTAGTTTTGCGAACTATAACCGCGAATTTTTCACCATATTTTAAATGAATTTTAATAATTGCAGTGAAGTTCCAGGTCGCGTCATGACAAGTGATAAAATGGTGGGCTGTTAAAAATTAAACGTCTTATTGGACCACACCGTAGTATTGCTTTCAGTAACGTTGAGGTTTTTACTTATTTTGTACTCTTCCCTCGTGCCTGCTTATGCCACCTATAGCGGATTAAAAATGGAATACAACTGCGTTCAACTCTATGGACTCACTGTTATGTTTCACTGTTCTGTTATTCGTATCATAAATATTTTCTTACGAAATCAAAGAAGTCACTTGTTATTCCGATCGATTTGAAGAATTCGCCTTTAGTCTAGAAGTTTTTAAATACCATAAACTACTTGCATAAGTTTCTTTTGAAATTTTCACTATTCAAATGAGCACAAACATTACACTCTCGACAAAAATATCAAAGGAAAAAATGGGTTGAAATTACACAAAAATTTTATTTTACAAACTAAAAAAAATAAATTATGAAAAGATACATTGAAATCACATACACTGTTTTGTATTTAACAAAGTAAATAAAAGACAGCTGGCTAATGAAATGCTCAATTGAGCCGCACTTAAACTTACACAGTTTACAGAGTTTTTATGAGGGTCCTCATTGTAAATATAATTTTTTGTTTTAAATAAAACTTGTACAAGTATTTTATTAAAAAATTTCAAAAAGAAATTGTTTGTTCAGTAATTTTATTACTCGAAATCGACTGCAGACTGCCAACTTTAATTTTTCCTTATGGTACAATCCACTAAGCGGAGTCACTTTGAACCTAATTTCATTCTCTCCTTTCTTTCGTTAAAGTAAAATTTTCGAATTCTTGCTCATATTTGCTGACATTCGGTTTTCAAAAGATAAATAAGCTGGGCGAATATTTATTTCACTTCCATCTTAAAATATATTATTTACGCACTATTTCTTTCTGTTTTGTGTATTTTCGTTGAACAAATTATTTGTTTGTTTGTTTATTTATATTATCCTGCTACTGGAGGCGGATAAGCAAGCCTTAAATCAAGGGAGTTAAAATACGAAATACGAAATGTCTTAAGTAAATATTTGCTGAAACATTGCGTTAAAATATTTTATAGTTGTAAAGTGAATATTCTTTTTCCTCGTTTTATATTTGTAATTTTATTTAAAATAAGACAACTATTTTTGTACGTTAGTAATATAAAATATTGAGAATTTTTCTACATCTTAACAATGTCCTTAAAATGTTTTTATTTTTTTACAGTATTTTTCATTTTTATTAGAAAATATTTACTTACAAGGGTGGCGCAAAAAAAAATTAAAATGAAATTTTCTTACCCTCGTTTTGTGTGCTGAGGTTATTTGATTTTGTTTTTATGAATTCATTCCACCTCTTTATATTGTATGCCTCAGTTTGCGGCATATTAGATATTATTACATTTTAATGATGTTATTGTGATTTTGCTTACTGCTTCGCCATTTCTACTTCAACAGGTCCTTATCTCTACTCTTTGCCTCTTTAAGTTTTCCTTGTAAAATTCCATTTAGTGTAACTTAATTATTTTGTTTATTATATCCGGAGGGGTTTATACAGGTTTTACAACTTCCGTAAATTGTTATTAAAGATACAAAATTTCGGCAAGTTTTGTTTACGAAAAGAAAATAAGGGTAAATTGTGGGTAAAATATTTTTAGACATTTTTTTTTCTTTGCGTTTCGTTTAGGAAATTGCCTGTTAATGAAGTTAACAAAAACAAATAAGATACAGTATAGGGTTGGTAATTATTGGAGTTTGAAGAGATGCTCATAATACTATTTTTGTCAAAAAGATCGACTAATTTAAATTTTTTTATTTAAATGAATAATAATTTTTATTTGAATAATTTACTTATCTGAGAAAAACACAATATAAACATTTTAATTTTGTTTTAGATAAAACAAAGGCCAACAACAATATTTAAAGTTTTGAACTAATAAAAAAAATAAAGTCTCTTGTAAGATAAGAATTAAACCAACAGTAGTCAAGGGTGTCCCAAAATTAATGCATGATTTGAACTTTCCGCCATTTGTGCAGAAAAGTGTAAGTATCTCTCAAAAAAAAAAACAATTTGTCAGCTGACAGTTCAGGGCTTGTAAAAATGAACGGCAGAACAATGTGCTTTTATTTCATAGAAAAATCAAAAATATAATGAAAAAAAACTAAAACTTTTGTTTTCTATTTAATTCAAATCTTGCGTTAGTTCTTCGGGCACCCTTTATTTCCGATGGCCGAGGCAATCGGAACCATATTCTAGCTATAATTAAAAAACATACATAGACAAAAACAAAAAACATTATTAACAGGGAAAGTTTTTTATGCTTTTTGCATGAAAAATATGCAAATATGCAAATGCATATTTTTCCAATTTTTCCCAAAAAATGCATTTTTGATATAACTTGAATAAATTGGCATATTACGCAGGATAGTAACTCTTTTTAACAAAAGTTGCTTGCGATAACTGACGCAGCTCCATACACGAGTATGGTCTCCATAATGCGATCATTAAATAATTTTTACCCAAAAATGCTGAATGTTACATGTCTGCAAATTTTGCTCGTTTACATTTTGCAATGTTAACTCACTTGTTGCAAATTACAAAGCCGTTTTTCTTAAGGTAGAACTACATACTAAAGACGTGCATTGTTCCATCCAAATGATACAAGTTCTTAAAATTATTGCTTCTTGTGCGTAGTTGTACGTAAATTAGCGCTTGTTGTGTTTGTGTCTTCTAAAATGGAATGAGTGCGTTGTAGTATAGAGAAAAATAGAGTAACACATTTGTGTTATACATTTTCAGCAAAGAAAACACAATAGTTATGGACGCGATACTCTGTATAAGTGACTCATTGTATGCTGTTTGTTAAATACGCAGTTCATACAATAAAAGACGTTATAAAGTAGTTTTGATTTACATACATACATACTTATATTCCTTTGTTTAAGAGCACTTTCGACTTAAATGCACAAAATTAATAATTTCAGTCACTATTCGAAATCCCGCACAAATTCTTTTTTTACGTGCCTCTTTATAGCTGCACATTTAAGATAACTGCCCAAAATTTTTGGCATTTTAAAATTATTTTCATACAAAAAATCAACGTTAGCTGAATTTTTACTTAACTGCCCGAAAATACATATTTTCTGTAATTATTCTTCCTAAACCCTGTTTATTAATTATATTAATATTAATTATAAGTAAAAAGTATAGCATACCTACAAGTCACACAAATTGCAAGTCATTAAAATTCATATAGTACATACATACATACAAAAATACATTTAAGATAACAGCATTTTTAACTTATCTGCACAAAAAATTGGGCAAAGTTGATTATGCAGCTAAAGCAAAATTACTGTATTAATAACAAAAAATACAAAAATAAATTATTTCATACATCTGTATGTTATTGTTTGTATTTATTAGATTAATTAAAGGCAAGTTGTAATAATGGCCATTACAAATTGCATTTAGTTAAAGGTTATTATTATTAATAATAAAAACATTTAATGGATAAAAATAATAAATAAAGCCATTTATTTGTTCGACAAATGGCTTTAAAATTTATGCACTTACCCACATCAACTTTATAACTTTACTTATTGTAACATAAGTTTCTCACTTATACTTGTTGTACAAATAGTATTTTCTCAAATGTGGAATGTTGTCTTGGACGCAAGAAAACACGTAAAATTTTTTGGTTTGTTCAGTAGAGTGAGTTAGTGAGAGAGAAGTATTACAATAACAGTAGCACTCATTTTGTCATATACACTTATAGTATGTTGTATGTTACATGTTAGAACTGTTTTCGCAATACTTGTTGTTACACAAATGCACGTCTTTACTACATACATACATATGTACATACATAGCATGTATTATTTTTCCAAATAAACTTATTGTCTCAATTAATATGCCCAAGATGGCTGCTATATATTATTGCGACAAGCTTATATAAATAAACAGCGATTTAATTGGGCTTTTTGATAATGAGGCAGAGTCGATATGTAATGCAAGAATGTGTTTACGTCATAGAAGACGTAAAAGAAAAACTTTAAAATATTAAGAATACATAAATATTTCTTGAGAAACTTAACAAAGTTTTTAATCGAAATGTTACACTTCAAATGTTGGCCAAGATTAAAAACAACATATACAGTAAGATGGACTTATGTTGAACGCATATTTTTAAAAATATATGATTATACTTTCTAATAAACATTTCGTTAAATAAAACTGATTAAAAATTATTATTCTGTGTTTTTTCGGGTGCATATTTTTGTGCTTATTTAAACTTACCCTGGTTACAAATAAACAAACGGGAGTTAATAAGCTCTCTTTTTTTACAAAGTACAGAAATCAATTTCTCTCATTTGTTTCCAAAAGCAAATTGGATAAACATAAATTTATGTTTCGTTTATATTTCATCTTGAAACTGATATACATATACACGTGTAATAAGTGTGCTTTTATTAGTAGCAACTTTAAAAGTTGATACTGAACTGATCTTAATAAAATATCGATTATGTACATCTGCAAGCAAATACCTTTGAAATGTTATATATTTTTCTTGTTCGATGCTTTATAAAAAATTGTCTCGTCTATTAAGTGTATAAATATATATATAGATAGATAATGTTGAAATAATATTTTTTCATTTGCCTTTTCTTATCACTATATAAGACGGCGCTAAATTCAAGCAATTTTCTATAGAAAATACTAATCAAAAACAAGGTGCTTCTGAAAAATAATTATATTTTTTGTTTTTGTTTTTTTAACTAAGTACAATTCAAATTAATATTTAATTAAGAGAATAAATTCTTTTTGGTAACATATCTTCATCATAGTTATTTACTGTTTGCTCCATTATTATTATTTATTTATTTATTATAGTAGAACACAATACAAAAAGAACAGGTCTTATATTATAGTATTGGGTGGAAATTCGACATACATACATACATACATACATGATTTTAAAAAAATTCTTTCTTTTGTACAACTACATTTAAAATAATAACAAAATCTTAGAATTTAGAATTTAGACAGAAGTCTTTCGACATCGTGGAGCACGCAGTGATATTCACTTGAAAAAAAATATATATTACAGTAAAATGAAGCAATTGTTAATATTATTTAAATATCTCTGAAGAAACCTTCTGTAGAGAAAGCTAAATATTGGATAAATAAAATTTTATATTTATGATGGTTGATGGATATTCTCAAGCTAATACGGCTTAAC
Source organism: Gymnocheta viridis (assembly GCA_956483585.1). Lineage (NCBI taxonomy): Eukaryota > Metazoa > Arthropoda > Insecta > Diptera > Tachinidae > Gymnocheta > Gymnocheta viridis. Next base: position 50,610,719 of record OY101441.1, on the reverse strand, counting down.
TTGTTTTATGTCAATAAAAAACTTTTTATTGCATATTTAAAGTTTTATATTGTTGTTGGTTGAGCTTGACTTTGAAAAAGTTTTTTAATAAAATACAATAAAAATTTTAATTTTATGAAATTTCAGAAAATATGCAAATTTTACCATTTTGTATTCTTTTGAAACTTCATAATACTTTCTGCTAAAAAATTTTTATTTGGTGCGCGCCAAGTTAGTCTATATAAACAATTGCAGTTTATTAATACTTTTGATAAGAGCTCTCAAAAAACAAATGATAATTTCAAAAATTACGAAAGTATAATTCTGTATTTTTATTAACATTATCGAATTTATTAATGCCTTAATTAACGAACTTTCACACATTTCTTTTAGTTTAATTGGTTTGATGTTAATTAAAAATTTAAAATAATTAATAAAAGTAACATTAAATATAAAATAAATTTAATCCAAAGTGATTATTATTTTGGATAAAGTTCGTAATATTTTTTAGTCAGAAAGAATTGGACATGAGACAATATTCCAAAGTAACAAGGGAAAATTTTAACACTAATTAATTTCAACTTACTTTAAACAAATAATTAAAAATTTAGGTTTATTTAATTTCGTTTAAGAATTATGTGAGTGCAAAATTTGTGTATTAAAAGATTTAAAAGAATTTAAATATATTTTTCCTAATAGAGGCAAAATAAGCTAATGTAATACAGAAAATAATAAGACCATTCAAGGGCTGGTAAAGGCGCTCATAGAATGGTCTGTTTTTGTATATAAAGTTCCTCAAGCTTCTAAGCGTGTAATAATATTTAATCAATAATATATCTCTGGGAATATACTACGAAACAGTTCAAATTAAAATAGCGAAATCCTTATAATGAAACTTTCAATAAATTCCTTCAATATTTTACAAATTTTCCTATTTTCTATGTAGACAACGTTTAATCTTAAAAAAAAAATACGTTAATCACATTCAATTCTTTTTGATCATTTATATTATATTCATTTCTTTTTTTGTTCTCTTCAATACAAGTCACCATCAAAACCGCCATTAACACATCATTGACCAAAATCATTTATTGTCTTTTTTTCTTCCCAAACCACTTCATTCCTTTACTTAACATTAAAAAAAAGAAGAAAAAAATATCAAAACCTTTAAATTGTTTTATTTCTTGTGGAAATTATACCACACACCTTCAACAATTTAAATCATTTTGATATCAATTGAATTAAATTGTCTTGCTGGAGGATTATGTGGTGACCTGTCGTTTGTTTTCATTTCCACTTGCCCAGCTGCATTTTGACTAGAACACCCCTGACTCCCCGCACCTTTGACACAATATTAACATTATTTTAAGGTTTTATTGCATTTTTTCACAGATTTTTCTTTTCTCTTTTACTTTTCTCTCTTTTGTTTATTTGAAGTTAACATATTTTTTTTACATTTAATACTCCCCTCCTTGACTTAAGCGAAAACAAAAAGAAAGGTAAATTCCAAATGGTTTTAGATGGTCAGTGGAATTAATGTTGGCTTAAGCTTAACATGAATAAAACAAAAATATTTGTGAAAGTTAAAAAAAAGAAACGAAATAGAATACAGACATTATCCTTTTGCTATAAAAAAAAATTAAAAAGTAAATAAAAATATTTCCACGAAACAGGGAAAATACTCATGGAACTAAAATAAATAAACAAAAAAGCACGATACCTTTCAGCTAACCTCATCATTCCAAAGTCAATGCCAAGGGTTAAGATAAATATTTATTTAAGCTTTTTATTTCATTTACACCCACATTCCGTTTCCGCTTTATTACTAAAGTTAACATACGAAAATTAATATGGTTTGAAAATTTAACGCAAAAATTGTAAATTTCATTATTTTAATGAAGATATTTAAAATAACAAATGAAAATAGCATGTGTGAAATAATGTCTATGAATACAAATTTAGTGTGACAGTAGTAAGAGTGAAAATAATATTTAGCTTTATTTTGTGCCAGCATAGAGAAATGTTGCATCTTCTACATCAAAATATAAAGAAACTACAGATACAAATAGTAGACGAATATTTTCGAAACTCTATCTTTTTTACTTCTGCCAAATAAACCAAAAAAAACCCAAAGCCTAATAAATTTTTTTAAAAACAAGAAAATATTAAAACGTTGAAAGAAAATCAGTGCAGGGCCATGGCAAGCAAATACACATCCTTTGTTTTACATTTTGTAAGCGTGAGAAGAAGATAAGTAGATTTGTAACATTAATTGCAAGGATATGCCAAACTCCAAAAAATCCTTAACTCTACAAATTTAAGTATTCAAACAAGTATTATGATGAGAGTGCATCGAAAATATGCTATTAGATGTTGTACTATCGGATGCAAGGATATGTTCACCTCACATTGAAAATAATTTTACAAATTTTACTTTTGCAATCATTACAATACAATTACTTCCTTAATATAAATCATTAGAACGTATGAAAACCTAATAACTACAATTAATCAAAATTATCTTACTAAGCTCTGCCAAAAAAATTTATTAAAATCGTAAATTTTTTTAATTAAATTTTTGTAGCAATTACAATCAGAATGCATTAAATGTTAATTAATATATCTGTATGAAATCAAATAGTAATTAGTACGTTGGCATGCCAATCTCAAATATAAACTTAGTGTAAAAAATTTATATATAACTACAATTATAATCAAAACAAATAAAAAACTTAATACCTTAATCTATGCTGTTAATTTGTGCAAAATATTTATTATAATCAATGCAAGGATACTGCTATCTCCCACAGATCCTTTAATTCAAAAATTAAATTTTTGCCATAATTATCATCAAAACGCAACGAAACTCAAGAACTATATTCAGAACTATATTTTTAAATATTGCAGAAAGTTTAACTATAATCAGAGCAAGAACATGTCTACCTCTCCTACATCCTTAAATTTAACAATTACAATTTTGCTATAATTGTCATCAGAGCACACATTAAAATTTAATTACTATAACAAGAGTTATGTTATTAACCTTAGCAGAAAATTTAAGTATAATATCTATTACGGCATGCTTACCTCCCATATATTCTTTTTTGATACAAAAAAATCAGAAATCATCAAAACTTGATCATTATATCTGGATGATTAGCTTTGTAGTATATATAAAAATCATCGGTGTCTTTAATTTTTAAAAAATTTGTTTTAGCCACAATCATTATCAAAAAGCATTAATACTTAATAACTTTATCTAGAATTATGTTATTGAGCTCTCTTATTATAATCTCTGAAAGGACATGTCTGGACTATTAGGCTGGAGATCTTACGTTAGCTTCCTGCCTAGACCCTTGCAGTTTTCGCAGACATACCAAAAAGGCTTCGCAGTTGGTGTTTGTTTAAAAAAAATATATATCGCTCATTTACTCAACAACGTAATATCTCAAAAAACATGATTTTTAAAGTAAGAATGCAGAATTATTCATCTTGTGTAAAAAATTCAAACAAATATCTTGTTTACTCAGCTCTTGAGAGGAGAATAGTATTTTATTTTTCCATTAAGTTGTGGGTAAATTAAAAACTTTCAACTTGTTTTCTGAATGACGATTTTTTTTTTTTTGAGTTGTGAATTTGTTTTGGTAAATGAGCGATATTTAAATTTAAAGCTTCAGTATTGTCCAAGAAAAAGAAAGTCCAATATCTACAATTTGTTTTTGTAAAACATTTGAAACTTTTTCGACAGTAATCCATATTATTAAACGGATATTTTCTTAAAGGAATTCAGAGAACGGTTTGATTGCTCTATTTTATGCTTTGAAATATAATCCAAAAAATATAGCCTCATGCTGACAACATAAATCAATTCAATAAATAAAGCATCGCATGACATTATTCAGAAAACGGGGTGTAATGAAAAATTATGCAAACTAACACTCCCAACAGCAGCGAATACTAAACGAATGGTATGAATGATTTTAATGCTGATTGAAATAATGTCTGAACATCTCATAAGTTATATTGAACAAAAATTCAACAGTCAGTGTCAGTGTTTTTTTGGAAAAAAGGTTTGTCTGCCCTTATATTTAAACAAGTGATTACACCATCCGGAATAATTTCTTTATTTTTATTTTCCATAATAATTTTCCATTTGCTAAGTTTTACTTTTTGATTTTTTTTTAATTAGACGAAAAACTCCACAATTGATTTTTTCTAAAATTTCTTCGTTCTTCAGTACCTTTTTCAAATTTAAATAAAATATGAAATCTTAAGCAAAACTTTTTGTTTGCAAGCCATACAGGCAGACAGCAATGAATACTGAACGAGTGGTGTGAATTTTTTTCTTGTTCTTACATGTGGCTTTATGTTATTGCATTGCTTGTTATATAACACAGTACAAGATATTTCAGCTTATTGATTTGGGGCTAAATTCTGAGAATTGCACGTAAAAGTAGCCCCAAAAATAAAAACTTCAGGATCATTCGTTTTGTCAAGTTGGCTGAATTAATAATTAATAATTACATTTTAAAACCAGAAGAACATTGAATATTTGAGTGTGGAAAATAACAAGTATACGTACGGTATACCGAGATATAATCGTGTTAAAATATAGAAAAAGTGATAAAGATCCACCTTGAATAAAAAAATTCGTATGGCCATTAAATTATTAATGCAGGCAACTTGAAAAAAACAATAATGCAGAAATTGTTATTTTTGGGTCTACATTCACGTGCAGTTCTTAGAATTTAATTCCAAAATCATATGTTGTACTGTGTAACGGTATCACAAAAAGATATTGTAAAGAAGACAAACTAAAAAAAAGAAAAGATCATACATATAACAATGCATATTTTTATTGTTGTCGATAAAAGGCAGAGCAAAAGCAATTAACATGTGAATAGGCAGCAAAAGTTAATCTATTCATCCTGCTCTCTGATATGATTCCTTAATATAATATTAAAAATTTGGTTGTCAACCAACCATCTATAAATAAAGTTCGGCAGACATTTATCTGGCCAAGAATTCTACAGTTCCAAGCTTAGTTTTGTTCTATTGTTGCCCTTCATTCTTTTTTTAACAACATTGTCGAGTCTTTTGTAAACAAAAAAGAATTCTTTAATATTTTAAACTTCTGACATGACAAACTACAAAACATTTTCCTTGTCTTTAATACAACTACATACTCACATATTAAGAAATAAATATTTTGTTAATTTTCTACCAAAAACTATGAAAACAAAAAATATGAAGCTTTAGGGAACATTTAACTCCATTTTTTTCTCTACTTTCATTTATTGCTCTTCGCAACAGACCAACAATAAAAGTAAAGCATACTTACCAGGTAATGTTAGACACAACAGAAGAGACTCCCCTTTATATCTCTCCTTTCTTTTAGTTACTTCTTGTTTCACTCTCTTAGTGGCTTTTGATAGTGGTGTTGGTGTTGTTATTGTTGTTGTTGTCACTGTAGTTTACTTGTAGTCAACAGGAAGTTGGTTTTATTACCAACACATAAGTGCTGTTGTGTTGCATTTCCGTTCACAAGTAAATTAAATTTTATTTGATTTTAAGTGAATTATTTACTTTTCTTTGTCATTGTTATTGTCCTTACTGCTTTTATTTTAACAAATTTTACTATAGTGGATAAAATGAAACTAAACTTAAGCAGAGAATTAAATAGAAGGGAGTCGAAAAGATTACTTGGCAGCAATGAGGAGTTCTCTAGATTGTTGAAACATAAGACTTATTGTTTTGGCTGGTTTGTTTCTAAATGGTTTTTATTTGAGCTAATATATTGTGAATAGTTTTAAAAGTTTAATAAGTTAGGTAATATTATTGAAATGCAAATGCATTATAAATTGTGTAGGGTCTTCCAACAAAGGTTTTAATTTTCTTTAATGTATAAAAAATTAGTATTTTTAAGCGAAATCATCATATGTTTATTTTTTTAAGACGATTAGAACTTGCGAAGCCTTTCTGACTTGTCTAAAGAAACACCAAGGATCTAAGCAAAAATAAATCCTACGTCCTTCAGACTAATAATAATATATTACGCTTGCACAACCATATTCTTTTCTTGAAATCTTCCATCACCATTACCGGCTGTACAACCTTCACAACTTCATGAACTCCATCTTTAGGGTCTGGAATCGATTGCGGGTCATTTCCATAGAACTTATCTTTCACGTAGCCCCAAAGAAAAAATTGTAAACGTGTTAAATCACAGGACATCGGTGATCAATAGTGATTTCGTATCACATTGTTGATGGTCGATAGGTTTGAGTTTTTCTGTCAACTGAATTTTAAAATTCCTTGTAATGTCGTCTGTGGAATGTCCAATTCCAAAGATCGACGAGAAATGGACAAATCTTGGTTTTCCTCAACACTAATGGGTACAACAGCTATATTCTCAGTTGTTCTTGACCGACGTGCACGAGTTCGATTATTCACATCATTTGTCCCAACAGCTAAATTCTTCTACGAGTTTCGGAATTGCTGGTTAAGAAGGTGTTTCATGATGACAGAAAAATCCTCTTTTTTTCAGGGAACTGTAACAACTAAATGTTTAACACTTTTGTAACCAGTATTAATAATTAATGTTTATGCGTAATTTATTGCACTGTTTAGGTTTATATTGAAATTAATTATTTGGCATGAGCTCAAATCTGAATTTTATCCATTTCTTTTTATTTAAGAAATTTATTGGATAAGTTCTTTATTTTATTAAGAGATTACTATTTGGAATCATTTATTATTCAACAGAGTAGCAAAACGGATCCGTGCTGATTTCGAGGTCGCTGATAACTAAAAATAAAAACTGAACCGATTTGGTGGGAGAGAATATAAGAAATCAAAAAAAAAGAAATAACAGCCAAGCTAATGGTAGTCTAGGAATTCCCCGTGATAAGGTAAGCAGCCCTTAACTGTTGGAATGAACCTTCTGCTATAATCAGTCTATTAGAAGTGCCGTATTTCGAGTTCGACTGCGATATTTCTATACCAGGTTAAAGGTCAATCTAACTATATATTCCCTTAACCCGAGATATAAATATGTCAACTTGAAGGTAGAAATACGATATTCATAAAAGGCTTGATTTGAATGTTGTCTTTCATAAGAATCTCACGATATGAATCTGGCTAACTTTACCACCTACGCAAACTTTTGTGATACAAAAACTTTCTGTAGAGATAGAAAACCCTAAACATACATATATGCTCCTATGCCGCCACCGATTTCAGAGAGGAGTTGATTTCTCGTCATCTTCCTTTGTTAAAAGTGGATTGTGCGATAAATTCAGTACAGCTCTTAAGCCCAACAGTGATACACACACAAGTATACTAAAAAAAATTTACATATGTACATATGTATATGTACATACATATATTTTTGAATTTAATATACATTTTCATACTGTAGGAGGTTTTCGATTTGAAAACTTGATCTTTTTGTTCTACCAATAAAATTACAAGTTGTTATTTAATTTTGTAATGCAAAATTCATTTATTGATAAGACTTTTTGTAGTATTTCTTTACATACGATTTTTGCACGTCTGATCACTACTACTTCTGTTTGCTTTCTCAAAAAATAAATCATTCTGTTTAAATTAAGCTAAATAAAATTACATGAAAATATGTTAAGAATTTAAGGAATTGAGCCAAAACAACATAAATGTGTAAAAAATATTCTGTAAATAAATAAGAAAAAAAAACAGAAAACATAAGTTTATTATGTACTGAGTATAAATATGTAGACACCAAGTTTCAAATTTAGGGTTTCAGCTGTTGGTTAAGATATTTTTTAGGAATTAAATTGTAGTTCAAGCTTAGTGTTTGATACTTTTACTTTGGGTGTGAAAACTCCCAAACACATACTATTCGTAATACTTAAAATGTTACACTTATTGTTTATATTCGCTTTATCTTCAACCTTTTTGTCATCAGCGTCGTGGAAAGTAATTGAGGTATTTAGGTATATAAATTTTCATCATCATCATTATTAAAACCATTATCACTGAGCAATTTTTTTAATGTTTAGAACCTTTTACAATTTCCTATTAATAATGTTTCATATTATTTCCTTGCAATTTTATTAGGATCTTTCAAAAACTAATTTTGATTGTTTTGTCTGATGGTCCAAGTAGGCTGGACCACCTTCTAATATTTTTAAAGCAGAATGGCAGAATCGCCATGCAATGTTTTGTCTATACTTAAGTGTTTTCCTAGAGATCTTGTATCTTAATGCAGCCGATAGGGTTAAACTAAAACGTAATACTTAGATCTGCCGAAACAGTTTTAAAACATCGAAAATAAAACAAAGGTATATGTTGCCGAATTATCTTATCAAATCACAGTCTTGTTTTATTCAAAATTAGTACTATTTATGAAAATTAATATTAGCCTTTCTAATTTATTATAATTATTTAAAATATTCGTTTGTTGCGTTCAGTAATAAGAAAGATCAATTATATTGCCCTACTCAATTAACCAATTACCATATTTCACATTCGAAATGCATTCAATCAAATGTGTGTCACACAAAATATTTTGCCTCATCAGCATTGCACCATGCTTAGATTAATTTGTATTGTCATTCATAATTTAGTAATTAGATGTTCAATGCATCGTAAACTGTGTTGTATTCAACAAAATCGATTTTAGTAAAAGAGTATCAATTACGTACACATACAAAGCGAGTTGCACTATTTTTAATCTTACAATCTTTTAAAAAATCTTGGCCTTTCGTACCATGCATTCCGCCCATCTAATTTTTGAATGTTTTAAGACATTAACGAAAAGGCCTACAAAATTTAAATTTAGTTAAAGATTTCCCATAAAATATATTTATTTAAAAAGAAATTTGAAAAACAACTGAGATGAGAAAATTTCAATTCACTTGATTAGAGTTAAAAAGCAATGATAGTCATGGTGAAAATATTTATGAAATAAAAAGTATTTAAATAGCTACAATTGATCTTGTGGAACATAAAATATTTTAAATCTCAGTTTGGCTTTAAATCAAAATTTTTTATTTACTAAATAAATAGCAATTATTATGAATGAAAGCTTTATAATAAAATTAACTCTTTCAACATAATAACTAAAACATAATAAAACTATTACAACAAGACAATAGAAATAAACTTTTCATAATAACACAACAAAAACAAACTATCATTTTGTTGCAAATAAAATATGACAGCAAAAGCAAACAACACAAAAACTTTACACAAATGTCAAATTAATTGTGGCTTACAATGTTAAAGACAAATATTAACTTTTGGTTTTAAGTGTGGTTTTAATTTGTGATATAAAAACAGCAAGAACAAAAACAACAAAATTTATACATAATTTATGTCAATTTCACACAAATTTCTACTCTCAAATGTGCATATACACACACGCATATCCACATGTACAAAAATATCAAGCCAAACAGTTACACATGAACAGAAATATTGTAATTTTGTTGTTGTACGAGTTTGTTTGTCGTTCGTGCACAGACATGTTACGAAAATTTGTTCTACCCACAGAGGTAGTACGCACAGCTGGACAGACAGACAGACAGACAGACAAGCAAACAAACAAAATAATTTATATCGGTTTATATGATAATTATAATATATACACAGTGTCTCATTTACACAAGCAGATATAATACAAGTAGAGTTTGTAACATTTATTAGCTGTATTTTTTTTTTGGTAAACTTTATTTGAATATGCAGACAATTACGTTAATTGTGATTGCTGCAACTTGAATTAGAAAGTTAAAAATACCTGTTATTCGTGTCAGCTGTTTTCAAGTAAGTTTATTTTCTAGAATACCGCTATTTCTGGCAAGCGTTGAAGAAGTCAATATGTATTCAACGCCTCATAAGCAAAACATAAAGTTTGAAAGAAAAAGTTCTCTGCATTTTTAATCAGCTTACTTTATTTTTTGCAGTTCGAACAATGCTTTTAGTAGGTGATTTCAACTGCCTGTATATTTTATATAATATTCAGCAATTTTCAAAGCTTAGTAGCTCGTTACAGTGACATTTTCCATTTGAAATTTCGTCAAATAAATTAAGAGGCATCAAATAAATACACAAGGTGTTATTGTAATTCTCATTAAATTAAACACATATTTTTTCTTTACCAATTATCATTAAAACAAGCCTCAAAAATGTCAGTCTTACAAGTTGCCAGTATGGACGTCACAGTGTATGCTCCGTGTTCAAATTGGAAAATGGCATCATTAGACGAGGAGTTATGATAGATATATAAAACTAAACAGACACATTTTTGTAATAATCATAAAAAATAGTGAAATTTTGATCAAATTTAGGGTCAGGGCATTTCTTTATACTATTTATTTTACTAAGAGAACTATAAAGCTATGATCAGAGCGAATAGAAAGCCGTTTTTAAATTATATGCACTGTCAAGCTTTGCTAAAAATTTCATTTCAATTTCATTTTCTTATAGTTTCCATAAATCCGTAGAATAATATGGGATAGTAATGAAATGTAACAAAAAGCTTAGGAAAAGGTAAAATAGTCATTTTCATTTAAAAATCGCATTATTAAAAACTGTACAAAAGGGTGGGCCGATTTGGAAGAACAAAACTTAATAGATATTGTGCCATCGATTTTTCGATAGCTTTTGTCATCAGAAAAAAATTTCCTCTACGATTTATCAAAAAAATCAGTTTTGAAGCGCTCAAATTACAATTTTTTTAATTTTTCTCAAATTTTCATTAATAAATAATTGAAATTTTTTTATAAATAATTTAATTTTATCAAAAATAATTCAATAATAATTTAAAATAATAATAATTCAATAAAAAATTCCATCTTAGAGAGGTAGTAATTAAAAAAAATTAAATCAGCCGATTTTTTTTTATTACCTATGAAGAAAAACCTTAAAAATAAAAGTTGAGAAAAAGTGAAAAAATTGGAAATTGGTTCTTCGAAAATGATTCTTTTGATATGTATGTCATAGTGGAACATTTTTTTCCTTATGCCAAAATCTATAGAAAAATCGAATCTACAATATCGATTTCTAAATTGACCCGATTGTTTCAATTTCAGTGACTTTAAATTCTGTGAACCCAAAGGATATGGAGACCTTGAAACCCTTATATTTAGGATATAAGTGCGAACAGTTAATCGTGGTCTTACCAAGTTCAACCTTAGGGGCCTAACCAAACTCCTTGCCGCCACTTTCGCTTTAAATTTTTCAATGGGAAACCGATTCAGAAGGAAATGACCGGTTTGGCAACTGATGTGCCAGTCCAGCTTGCCACACTAGTTGTAGATCTCAGTTCTTACCTATGGAACTCCTCCACGCTTATTATGCACTGAACCTTTTTCTAAGATACTTTTATATCCTAATAAACAATCAGCTACCAAGTCGCCTCCGTTAGTTTCAATTCAAAGCATATGTAGACTGAAAATTTCGATCTTGTTCCTCCTGGTAATGGGTGTCAGAGAATTCCTCTAGTTTCACACACCAATATCAAAAGTCCACTATCTACCGACTACCCCTCTCAAAACGTCTAAAAATTACATATATCACACAATGCCAAATGAGAGCTAACTAATAACACTCCAGCGAATTATACACTACATTTCGCACACATCAGAGTCACAGCCACGCCTTGATAACTCTGCCGGTGAGATATTTGCCATTTCTGTAAGTTTTTCGCTGTGCAGTGAAAATTCCAATTACAATTTTAATATACATTTATTAATTAGTTTCCCATAACATTAAAATTTAATTATCTGGGCCAAGAAATCGAACAAATCTTTTATCAGTTAAGAAATTAATAAAATTAATGCCTTTAAAAAAAATTATTTTGAGCTTAATCTTCATGACGAAAAGAAAATATAAATAAAATAACATCTTTCAATTTTAAATCAAGTAAATTGTTATAATTTAATATATATTTATTTCAGCACAATCCGCAGAAAGTTTTTTACTCGATATGTGTCGTTTATTGTTAAAGTGGTATAACTCCATATTTTTAATAAATAAATGTTTTTGTAGAATATTATCATATTTAGTCATATCTTTCGTAGTAACAGTGAAGCAACTCCAATATTTGTACAAAACTCCATAGATGGCATTACTTAATTGCTCGCGGAAGTAAAACTGTGAAATATTCACACACAATGATTCTCAAAAGACTCGTTTTCTCAAAATTTAACTCCAAGGAGATAATTCACTGTTACAATGAAAGACAAATAAGTGCATATGAGATATAGCACTGGGCGCCGAACCCAAACTATTGCATTTTTATTTAATCCTTCACCTTATTTTTTTAATTGGATTTGCTGAAAAGCATTCTAAAGCTTACATTTGCTACAAAATTTCCGGCCCTTCAAACATAATATTCAGTAGGGTGGGTCGATGTAGCAATAGATATTGTGCCATCGATTTTTCGATAGCTTTTGGCATGAGGAAACAAATGTCCCACTACGACATGCCAAGGTGAAATATATTTTTGAGTTATTATTATTATTTCGAATTATTATTGAATTATTCACCCTTATTCCAGTTGTCAACATCAACGTCACGTCAATACAAACCGAAAAATTCCGGTTTGTCTATTCGCTCTCGAGAACGATTTTGTGTCACGGACAGTTTATTTCCGTTCTCTAAGGTCTAGAAAGTAATTTTAGCCTGTGAATACTAGACAGTTGTTTTCGAGAACGAGTGTACAAGCTCCAATTTTTTGGTATTGTATCGACGTGACATCGATGTTGACAACTGGAATAAGGGAGATAATTAAATTATTTTCAATGAAATTGAATTGTTTACTATTGAAAATGACAGTATGCTGTTATTTGCCGATTGAAAAAAAATGTGTGAAAAAAAATTTTTCAAAATAACGATTGAGAAAAAATACAAAAAATTTTATTTGGGCGTGTCGAAAATGATTTTGTATCTTTTTTCCTCGTGCCAAAAGTTATCAAAAAATATATGGCATAATACCTAAAAATCTTTTTCCTTACGAATCGGCCCAACCTTTAGCGTATCTTTACAATCTCTCGCTATCAATTTCAATCCCTCAGTTTTCACATTGTTATTATTATTTTATAATTTTACTTTAATATTTTACTCTTTTTTTTAAGTAAAATCTTAAAACTCTTTTTATTAAAAAATTTTAATAAAAAATTGTAAATCTAAATATTTCACTTCCTTAGTTAAATGTTGAAATTATCAAATATTTATTACGTATACGTATCCATTATTATCTCAGCATCCCAAAAGTATGCTTATAATTTGTTATTTTCAAAATTAATTTATTTAATGTTCATGGATGCGTATCAGAAATCTTTGTAGATAAGAAAATATTAATCATACGCTCCAATGATTGATAATTAAGCAACATGAGCTTCATGTATGGGATTTGCCTATAATCAAAGAATTTCATAATCGCGATTACGAATCTTTTGTATTTATTTCGTTTTTTATTATAACAAAACTAAAACACCTAAATCACAACCAGCGTTGCCGCTTTCGCATATTTAATGCCAGATTCGACATTTTTCAAACCCTAAAAGTAGTTAACACTTTTTTCAGAATTTTTTCAAAACCATTTGGCTTTTATTTATGTGTCTTAGTTTTAATTTTTGCATCAATTTGCAGTATTTTACTGGACGTACTAATTTGTAAATTTTAATACGTTGTTCCCAATAGAAAAAGAACTTTGTATTTTTCATAAAATATTTTGAGATTTCAAAATGTAGATATTTTATCAATTTGTTGCAAACAATTTCAAATATCCCAAAATAAATCTAAATAAAGTTCTAATGAATACCGATTAACTAGATTTTTATTTTTTATTGGAAGTTCTTTATCCCAGATGGAAAGGCTTAGAAGATGGGAGTGAATGATTTTGGGTGCTTGCCAAGGCCACAGATATTGGCCCTATAAATGTTTTTATGCTTGAAAGGGCGATTAAATTTTTGGAAAATTTAGTGAAGGAATGCCTTAGCAGGAATAGGGATCTGGAGACTATACAAATGTCAAGGTATCTTTCGCACGTAGATTTGTTGGGTCTCAGGGCCGCTGGACTCTTTTATGTAGGTGCAGACCTTCTATTTTACCATCGAACTATTCATAATCCAGATATAGTTGAAACTGTGTATAAGAGCGCTCAATAGTTTTAATTAATTACTCTTTTCCCTTTTTATTGTAAATTAACTTTTATTTATTTAATTTATTATTATTTTTTTGTTATTTTGTTTTCTAGTATAATTTGTTACTGAGTAGTTAGTTTCAAGCTCTTTGATTCAGTAAGTATTATTCTAGAAGCTTCCTTTTTTATTTCCTTTTTTGTTAAATTTATTTTAAGATTTTTCTTTTAATTGCATGATGGATGTATTTTTAAATCTATAACATTTTATTGTAACAATGCCGCAGTCTTTGAAAAATGCGTTAAAATGTAAGGAATTTTATTTGACATTTTTAGTTTTTAAATAACAAAACTTAATTTTTATAACGATTTTTGCCGTTTTGTTTTTTAAAACAACGTGTAACATTTTTCACCATTATTAGAAATTATTGTATCATCACTTATGATGCAAATTTTTTGTCTTAAGAAAACTTTGAATACAAATTTTTTGATAAAAAGTAAAAGAAATGTTACAGTTTTTCCAGAAAAGAAAATGGTATTCGTGCTTAAAGTTTATGTTTAATTTTCACTCTTTTCTTTATTATTTTATCATATATCATCATTATAACAAGTTATTGTAAGTATTTTAATGTTAGGTTGTTAATTAAATTAGCAAATTACTTTTTAGTCCTAAATTTTCTTTTCATCTGGAGTTCATAAAAATTATTTAATGATTTACATATATTATAGATCAATAAACTTAAACCTTAAATCTTACATATATTTATTTATATATTTTTATTTATGCTCACCTAAAATAATTGAAAACTTGTCAAAAGTCCATAATTTTCTTTTATTTCATATCCTTTTTAAAATTTGTTTCGCATCAATTAAAAGCACTTTTTAAATAATTAAAAAGAATATTTTATACAATTGCATTTAAGCAACTAAGAATTGTTATGATTTAAGGAAAAAAGTATGCTTATACAAAAAACATCCTTTCCAAAATATTTTCTCATTCCTCATTTCTCTGAATATATATTCTGTTATCTTACAAACAGCCACGATTAATGCTACAGAAATCATAATGTCGTTTAATAGATCAATATAATTTCCAAAAAGTCAGAATTTGTGGTTTGTTATATAAATTTTGATGGACAAATGTCTCATTTCTATTTGAAATAGTTTAAATGAAGCACGTGTTTGAAAAAAACACTTTACCTTCAATTATTTGCTTCAAACGGTGTTAAATTTTTGGTTGTTGTTGTACTTCCTGCATACAAATACGCTTCCAAAAGACATGGCTTTTCTTCATTCAAGGCAATAAAAAAGCGTTACAATCATGTCTCTTTAACTTATTAAGTCCTCAACTTGTATCATGGTTAAACTTCGTTGCTGCTAATAAGAAATCGGTAAGAAACAAAAAATTCAAATTGTGTGCTTTACTTTGAGACTAAACAAGTGCGAGATTATGTTATTTTTTTAAATGAATTCTGCGATTTCTGCCTTCTTTTTGTGCATCCTCAGAAGTGCTTCATAACAGCGCGGTTATAAAACCTGCACATTTTTAAGTGCTTTCAGAAGCCTTATAATTGTGTGATGGGTATGAA